>JABTXL010007882.1:18025000-18091727 GCA_025134845.1 Neodon shergylaensis | reverse complement strand
CACACACACACACACACACACACACACACACACACACACACACACACTGCAGGTCTTAACTGTGGTTCCCCAAACCCACATAATAAAGCCAAGCATAATAAAGTCAGTACACTCATAGTGCTGACACTGGGGAAGCACAGAGAGGCAGATCTCTGAGACTGGCTGGTCAGTTCAGCAAGTTCCAATCCAAAGAGATGCTGTTTCAAATATCAAACTGAAGCTTGGGATGTTGGCACATCGTAGTTGCATTTCAACTGTATTTTAATAAATAAAGACAGGCTGAAGATCTGAGACTAAAACAGTCCCACTGGTCAGCCTTACAGACAAGGTTATGGTAACATGCACCTTTAATCCCAGTAGCCACACTAGTTGCCATAGAAACTGGTCAATGCATGCCTTTAATGAAGGTGGTACATGCCTTTAATCCCAGGCCCAGAGAAGATTATAAAATGGGAGGAAACAGCTCTCAACAGTCTCATTCTGAGATTCCTGGAGGCAGAATTGCCATTTCAGATTGAGGTCGAGGTAAGAACCAATGGCTGACCGCTTTGCTTTTCAGATCTTCAGGTTGAACTCCAATTTCTGACCTTAAGGTTTTATTAATTGTGCTTCCACACATGCCTTTAATCTCAGTGCTAGAGAGGCAGAAGCAAGCTGATCTTTCTGAATTTGAAAGCAATATGGTCTACATAGTAAGTTAGAGGTCACCCAGGGCTACATAGTTAGACTTTGTCTAAAAGGAAGGGATGATTTTTCCCATGCTTCAGGACAATACATGCAGGTAGCATGAAATGAACTCAACGAGTACTGAAAGACAGTGAGGAAGAGAGAGACAGAAAGACAAAGAGACAGAGATAAAGACAAGGGAAAAGCATTAAGTTGGGAGGAAAAAGTGGCAGAGAGAATATGGGAAGAATTGATGGGGAAGGAATGCGGGAAGGGACTTGAATGAAGCACATTATATGTTAAACAAAATTGTTTAGAAGTAAGCTTGACAGTTCCTGAAGAATCTCAGCTGATGTATACATGTATACACAAATAAACACACAAGCAAACACACAAATAAAATCTGAAACAATTTTGCTTTACTATGGAATAATAATATTTAAGCCCTCTCTATCTCCCCAATTAAAACTATTCAGGAAATTATGTATGAAACTCAGGGGAAGACTGTTTTCCAGGGTTTTTATCATGAGATTTTGTATATGATGCTGTGGAGGCAAACCCAGGATTTACACAAGTCAGACAAACACTCTACAGCTGATGCACGTTTTCAGTTCTACTGTGTTAGATCTCCAACATACGAGGATACATTCTGGGACCCATGATTTTCTTCTTTAATTATGGCACATTGTCGTATCTTGGGACTATCATTGAGAAATCTCAGTTTCAGATCAAGGCAGATAGTGTAGTACGGACGTCTATCTCTTCTCCATGTATATGCATTGCTCCTATAGTCTGTGTAGCTTTAACAAGACTGTAAAATAGATAAAAATTTAAGTAATAGTAACTTTGGCATTAGATGAGCAGGAAATGGGATCCTCAGCTTGAATGGGAACATAAATAACAAGAGCTTAGTAGATAGAAAATAGCAACAGATTGCCATGGTTTTGCAGGGCAAGAGGAATAATTTAGCATACAAGTAATTAGTTTAAAGAAGAGGAGCACATGAATAAGACAGACAAGCGTTCATACATCATACTTACATATTACCAAGAATTGTTGAAACACATTGTTTATAGATTTTAGTTTCTTAATATAGTCCCAGAAAGAAAAATATGAAAAACAATCCTCATCTGCACATTATAGAAAAACTGATAAAAACTAAAAATTTAAAAAAAGTCTTGACAGAAACTAGTTAAATGGACTAAATGACTGGTATTATATATATAGGACAGACTATGGAGCAGTGCATTCAATGTATTTGAAATAACAAAAAACAAAACTAGCAACACTTGGCCTTACAGATAATGATAACAGATAATGATCTTCATGAATAAGGGGAAAACAGAGCTAAGTGATTTTGTCCAGGACAGCAAGGGTGAAGACACAGCCCATTCTGTTGCCCACAGCAGCCTTAGATGTTTCTTTAATCTTTTTTCTTTAGTCTTTTAGGGATGTATACTCGGGCAAAATTGGACATTTGGTTTCAACACATAGAATTTCAGGATGAGTTGGTATAAGATAGAATTACAGTTTATTAAATGACATAATTTAATATATATTTTCATCACAAGGGCTACTTGGGAAATTAGTAAGATATAATCAAGGGTACATATGTATAAATATAAAATGAGAAATTATGTATCAACTTTAAATTACTATGTGTATCTTTAATGTTGTCATAGGGATGTATATTTTTTAAATGAAAATATTCAAGAGATTAATAATTAATAGAAAATTCCTCTCTCCTACTTTGTGCAAGGTCATGTCAAAACTTAGCTGTTTTCATTTACCAGCAAATCAGACACTTGGCATTCATGGAACCATATATTCTGTACAATGTACAAGTGTTGGGTAAAAGTGGAACACTCTTGGTGTCTAGCAGGCAAAAAAATAGCCACATTATTAGCACAAGTTTTTAGACAGTGCCCAATCATGAGTCTTTCCAGAGGATAAGTAATATGAATTAGAGAGTGCTCTTTGGATGATGGTAGAGAAACAGTAGTCACTATTTGGGATGGGATTATCTTATTCCCATACTGAATACATTCTTTAAACTAGTCACTATTCAGATACATTCTATTTCCTTTGATGTATGCTATAGGGTATGTTTAGTTGTACGCCTTTCCCTCCAACCATTTGAAACCAAATATAGACCAGAGAACGTGCAATATTTTTGCTGTTGAATTGAAAAACATATACCAAGAAGAAATAGGACCTAATTTAACATATTTAACCTATTGCATAGCTCAAGGATACCTTTACATACACAGCACATCCAAATTTCATTTAATTTTTACTGAAAAAAATTCATACAATATATTCTGATCATGCTGTCCCCTTCCATTACTCCTTCTAGATCCTCTCCACATTCTTACCCACCCAATTCCATGACGCCTCCTTCCCTCTCTCATACACACACTCAAAAAGAAAACAAATAAGCAATCCAAGAAACACACACACAAACACAAACTACAAACAAAACCACAAACAAAATCAACAAGAGAAAGATCAATCTGCCAAAAATAACACTCAAAACAATATGAAGCAAACAAACTAAAGTTTACAAAATACCACTGTGTTCACTTTGTGTTGGTCAGTGAATCCGTGCCATCTGCCTACCCTGAAATTGAAGAATTTTGTTCAGTTTACATGGTATTGAAAGATTTACTGACTGGTCAATGTAACAGCTGCAACCCCAGCATTCAAGGGGAGAAGGCTTAAGGGTTTAAGATGGCACCCTTGGCTATATAACAAGTTCAAGGCCAGTCTGGACTTTCTGAGACACTGTCTTAAATCCTGACCTATTTCCTATTCAGAATGAATCGTTTAAAAAAAAAAAAGCAGACCACTTTCACATATAAAATTGTTTTGAATTTTCATTTTGTAGCTATTTCCTTAATGTTACTAAATGATCACCAAAACATCTGACATTTCCCTAGAAAGCATGAGTAACAATTGTCTTAAATTTGCATTGAGTGGAATCTTTTCCTTGTCTTTAACAAATCAGATAAATCCATTACATTGATCAAATTTATTTTCCATTGATATTCCTGATCTACTCAATTTTATCCTTGGTTATATTCTTAAGCATTCACTTACAAGCAATTCAACCCAGACTCAATTAAAAATAGTGATGAAACGGTTTTAGCAGCAAAGTAGGCATTTTCCAAGCACCTCCTGAAGAATAGCATTCAGCCACAAGCTTTTTCCTCTCTAAACCCTCATTGTGATAGTGCATTAATGTTTCATCTACAACATTTGTGTTTTGTTTATGGTCCATTGAGAAAATGAATGATACCTGAATAAGAGAATGCTGGCATAATGCCATTGAGAGATGTGAGCCACCATAATATGTATTTAATAAATCGCTTTTATAAGCTAGAACTATAGCTACTTAAAATGGTAAGGTTTTTTTTTATTATAACACTAGGAAGCAAAAAAAAATATAACCACACACACCTGTATTTAGGTTGCATTCTCCTTTTAAACACAAATAACCCAGTTTCAGGAGAATACCACAGAGGGAAGTAGCAAGCCTTCTGAAGGTGTTGGGAAGATCAATGGAGGAGAAACCCTGACTGAGCAGGTACCATACACCAACAACAACTGAGCTGTGATAGCAACCAAGGAAAGAAGCCATCATTACCTAAGAGAGAGGAGCCTAGGTGGGAGATGGAGCACTGTCTTCTTACCTGAGATTTCCCTTGGTGTGGTTTCAAGTACCCGAAGTCAGTCATGACTGTATAATTCCAGAAACTAGCAGTTTACAAGGTTTAGGTAACATCCCATGCAAAGCAACTTAACAGAATAATTCCCCATCTAACTCCGTCCTGCCTGGAGTATGAAATATCCTACGGTGTCAATCCTGTGTGTGCTCACTTGTCAATCACTCGGTAGCCCTCTAACATTCTGTTTCATCTTCAAACAATGCATACTATACTTTATAATAACCCACAAATAAAAGAATGGTTAGATTGTTAGTTTAGATATGACAAAGAGAAGTCCTAAAATGTGTCCTTTAAGGGAAAAGAGAGAATGTTGGTTATACGTCTGTAATGTCTGGGAATAAAAACATGGTGTATATATGGCTCAGTACACTTCGGTTTCACATAACTATTAGGGGTCTTGGAAGGTGACCTCATGAATTATAAGGGGACAGTCTGCAGTCTTGGAATTAGCTGCCTAACAACTGAGTGCACCAGACCTCATGGGCACAGTGTCTCAGGCAATTATATATTAACTTTATATACATACGCATCTTGAAGTGACACTTAAGGAAACAGAGGGGATACCCTTGCTGCTTATTAACATAATAGTCATAGATGTGCTCCACAGTTATGACAGCTTATGGCATGATTCACACACTCCTGTGAGGCGTCAGAATGTGACATCTCATGTCTGGTGAATTCCAGAATAAGGTTATCTTAATAGACAGGAGAACAGCTGAAGGTTGCTGAACATTCTGGGAGTCAAAAAGAAATCAGAACATCTGTTGGAAGAGGGTGGGCTGCTGTGGAGCAATCTTTTTGTACACTGTGAATGTTTTTTGTTTCATTGGTTTACTAAAGGGCTAGATGGCCAATGGCTAGGCAGGTAGAAGTTAGGCGGGACTTGTGGACAAAGAGAGGTTGTGAAGAAGAAGGGTAGAGTCACCAACCAGACTCAGAGGAAGCAAGAGATAAACTTGCCGTGCTGAAAAGGGGGTACCATGGTGTGGTAGAATGTAGATAAGAAATATGGGTTAATTTAAGTTGTAAGAGCTAGTTAGTAACAAGCCTAAGCTACTGGACAGCATTTATATTTAATAATTAGTCTCTTTATGGTTATTTGGGAGCTGATTGGCAGGACAGAACTGACCGGTAGGACAGAAAAACTCTGCCTACATCAGACAATGTTTTTTATAATACAGGAGGAAAATGGCAGTCTTCAGAAATATGCTAGGTAGTCCACCTAGGCCTCAAAATTTTGTATGCACATGAACAAAAAAATCCTATGAATATTAAGCCACACCTCAATTGATTTATTTCCTTGGTTTGTGTTGAGGTATTAATGCATTTTTCATTTTTGAAATCTAACCAGCAGCTTGGAAGAGCAGAATCAACACTGTAGTCTGTACTCAAGTCCCATGAGAGTTCCCAATTCACAAAGCAGTCATGTCTTTTGTTTTTGTTTTCATGACAGGGCTTTTCAGTGTAGCCGTGGCTATCCTGGAACTTGCTCTGTAGACCAGGCTGGCCTTGAATTCACCTGCCTCTGCCTCCTGGGTGCTGGGGTTAAAGGTGTGTGCCCACTGCCGCCCTGCATCTTTATGTTTTTTAACTCTTCTGAATTCATCTTTCTGTCATATGAGTCTGAAATACTTCAAAACTATTAATTCTGTATGCCTACAAGTGATGAACATTTCATAGAGAACAATTGCCATCATATACATTCTGTAGCACACCTACTGTGTAACAGCACATACTAAATAAGCAGGCATACTCACCAAGCTTCCCTTCTACACATAGTGAAAAAGCAAGTCTCATAGTAGCTGTAGCCTGTTTTCTAAAAATGAAAAAAAAAATTACTAAACCATTTATTTTCCTTGTTAAATATAATCAGAAATAATGTTGTTTATAAATTTTGTTCATCACAACATTAAAAATCTACTCTTCAAGAAGACCCAAGTTCAGTGGCCAGCACTCATGCTGGGCAATTGGAAGCCAACCATGTGTGGCTTCTTCAGGTATCCACATACATATGTCATGCATGCATGCACAGACATGCATATATACACAAATAAAAATAAATCAAGAATATTTTCTCCATTAAAAATCTCCATTTGCACACATAGAAAAAGGGAATTATCATGTTTCTTATAAGTCGAACCCACAAAGATGCTACTTCAACTTACTTCAGGGCTCAGTGAAGACTTCTAAAAAGCAGCGTGAAAGTCTGAAATGATTTTTAAATGACAAACTATCACTGTTTGGCTTTCAGTTTGCAAGCCCGCCTCTTCATTATCCATTTCATGTACTTTGTGCACTTGGGTGCTCAGTTTTTTTCCCTGAATCTTACTGTTGACTTCTTAAACTATGTCTTTGCCATAATATTTGTTGTCATTCTTCCTACGACACTTAATTGGTAAACCAGCCTACTCATTTCTTCTGCAGTATTTACTATTTCCACTCGATTTTGGACAATTGAAATAATGCAGGGAGGTCCCTAAGTGGCTAGTACCTTATGCCCTTGCCAACAAATTCCCACAAGTTTTCAAAGCAAACAAAAAAGATGGTTTGAGAACAAGAGACTCTGCAATTTCCAGAATTTATTTTCCATGCAGCAAAATTTAGAAAATATTTGCATTCACATTAAACTTGTTCTGATTTCATTTTTTTATTTTTTGAGATTATAACATAATTATATTATTTTTCTTTTCTCCTTTCTCTCTCCAAACCCTCCCCTATACTCATCCTTGCTCTCTTTCAAATCCATACCATTTATTCATTAATGATTGTTACATGATGTTTATATATATATTTATATGCCTAAATACACCCTGCTCAGTCTGTGCCGTGTTACTTGTATGGATGCTTTCAGAGCTGACTATTGGTACTGGATAACCAATTAGTGTGGTCATCCCTGGAGAGGCTGCTTCCCTCCTCCTTCCTGGAACTCAAATCCCTCTTTCCCATCTTTGCGCTGATTTCTACTACCATCCCAAAGCCACTCTCTCGCTCGCTGTTTTTCTTCCCTTTGGATTATTAGAGGTGCAATTTGTTGCTAATTTTTTTTTAATCTGCACCCAAATAGAAATAACCAAATGTGCTTTCCCTGAGAATTTTCACAGTTATAAAACTTGTGTGAGCACAGTGCATAGCCAAGGAATTATCAGGTAAAACACACTCCTTTGGCCATTTAGAAGCCAGGTCTTAACTGACAAATAAGGAACACAGAAGATCGACAGGATCTGAACAGGAAACAGACACCACCAAGAGAAAAGAGAAACTGCAATTTGTGCTATTTTGTGACAAATCATAACACCCAAAATAACGGAGCCTGCCATCCCCAGTCAGTCAGCATATCCTTTTCAATGTAAGCTGGTGGCGAATAGATGCCCTGTACTTACATTGTTCATCTACTTCAAAACATAAAGCAGCTTTCCGTATATGCCAGGCATTAAAAGGCTTTGAATGAAATACAATTCTGAAATTGGTGACTACTCCAAACCCACTGACTAAAATTGCTTGAAATTGCTATCTAGGTAATTTAAAAATGCAAATAAGTATGAAAGTACACATACAAAAGGAATCAAATTATAGAAAACTATAAAACTGGAGGTACATGCAAATACACAAAGAAGATTATATGCAAACATACATACAGTAGAATGGATTTCCAATTTCAGTTGATAGAAAACAAAAGTAATATTTTCCCTGCTTTCAGCAACCTCTCTTCTAGGAACTGGTTCTGATGCATAAGGAATCTCCGGGTGGGTGTGTAATTAATATTTAAGGTGAGATATCAACTTGTGTGTGCTTGCACAGGTTATGTTGTCTTACCTGTGCTTCCCTGACTCTGAAGTGTTAATACTATTTGCCTTCGCAGCCACCTCCTCTGCAAAGATGCTCTGTAAATAAATGAGGTAATGCTTGGGAAATCTTTGCAGCCTGGGATAGAAAACCACCTCACACTATAAGATATACTTGCTATTCCATGTTCAAGCCCGGCGTGTCCTTGTCTCTATTTTAAATGGGAATTGCATTGTTTGAGTTCTTGGGTTTGTATCAAAATCTGGGTCAATATAAAAGGATGATTATTTTTAATTTTAATACAGAGGCTGCTTCAAACCCCTGCACGTGAGGGTGGAAAACTGTAGAAAATAAACAAAGCACATAAATCAAGCTTTGAAGGAGAAAAAAAATCTTCATTTGGAAGGATTTTCTCTTTTTTTAATGAGGAGTATAAACACTGCATTTTCCAGGAGAAATATTTGGGTACAGAGAAGAGACTAGTGCCATACAGTCTGAGTGTGTGTGCGCGCGGGGGTGTGCACGAGGGTGTGTGTGTGTGTGTGTGTGTGTGTGTGTGTGTGCTGTGCGTGCGCGTCCGTGGAAAGGGGCGGGGGAGGCGGATGAGGAGGATGAGATCATAGCTTCAGGATCCTCAGGAAACCCTGGTACAGGCAGCAGCCAGCCTCCGCTGTGCCCACATGACCCACAACTCTGGCAGCGGACCCGGCACTTCCAACATTACTAAATAATCAGAGAGCGGTTCCCACTCAAGGCCCACACCTCCCTGCAGACGATGGACACCTTCTAAGAGTTTGGCGAGTGGGTGACCCAGGCGCCCGTCCATTGCAAGGTGTGTGTGCGCGGTGACGGCTTCCTTGACAGCTCGGGGTGGGGGAAAACTCAGGGGTTCAGAGGGTCGGGGTGCGAGGCTAGGAGTGGGTTCAGGGATTCTGCTGTGGCGCTGTCCCTAACCCGGATCCTTGGAGCCCTGGAGGCGCCAGGACGCGCGGCGCCTCTGCGCAGGGACCAGGGCGCCCTACCAAGGGCAGACGCCTGGCAAAGTCTGGAGCCTCGGCGGCGGGGAAGGGCTGTGCCCCGGCGCCCACTCGCGGGGTTCCCACCTGTGCACCCGCGCCCGGCGTGTGCGGGGTACTGGGACTGCAGCAGGCGCCTCCCAGGGCGGCGGGGCGGCGCCTTGGGCCCGCGGGGCGGCGGCGGCTGCGGCGGGATGCGCGTGGCAGAAGGATCCCCGCGCTGCAGCCCACCCGAGGCCAGGGTTGCCCACGGTTCCCCGCGCCCTCGCCGCGGGATGAGGTGTTCTGTCGGGATCTGCCCTCGGGATCGCTGGCGTGGGCTGTGATGCTGGGAGGCGGCGTGGCCAGCCCCCGCCGGGGATGGCACTGAGGCTGGGGAAGTCTGGAGAGGAGTGGGGGAGGCCGGGGTTGACCGGGAAACCCGCGCGCTGGTGTCTCCTGCGGCCGCGTGGGGCGGGCTTTGCAGTGCGGCGCGGGGCCGCGCGAAGCGCTAAGCACGAGTGGGCAGTGGGGACTGCGGGGCTCCTTGTCTGCCTCCAGCCTTCCTAGCCTGTAGCCCACTTTTGAGTTCTGGGCTGGACAGAGGACAGCCGAAATGTTCATTCTGGTACCCAAAGTGGGAGGTAGGGAGAGGACTCTGTCAATTGCCCAAAGCCAAACAGAGGAGACTGGCAAAGGCATGCTGGGACGCGGTATCATTAGGGCTTGACCTTACAGTTTTGCTCTTGGCCAGCCATGGGACATGGTGGCTTTGGGAGGATAAGGGTGGAACTTGAAGCAGGGCATGGAATGTATACTAGCAATAGAGGAGAACCCCAATGGGTTTATTCTTGCTCCTAAATAGCTTCTGAGTTGAGGTTTGCCTTAAAGGCTTCCTTTTACCGCTCATCACTTCTAGTGTTTATTCTGATTTGTGTCTTTTTGACATAAATACCTGTATTGTTGAAGTATATGTAGTTATTATTATTACTTTACTTATTTCATTGTCTCCACATCTTAAACAGTTCAGTATTGTTTAATTTATCATGTTTCTTGGTTCTTCGACTGGAGTAAGAGGTGGGCTGTATTATAGCAGCCACCTTTCCCCCACAAAGGCTATTCAGGCAAAATAGCTTCTCCAGGGTTGCATCGTTATTACCTGTCAGAGCCCATTTAGCTTAGGGGGAATGAACAGTGACCTAAAACTTCCTGAAGATGAACCCCTTCGTTGGGTACATGCAGCACTACTGATTTCTTTTTGTAGTTTTAGTGCCATTGAGTAGTTTACTTTTGACACAGTTTCCTAGAGTTATTATAGATCAATGCATGGAACAGCAATGTTGAAATTCAGTAGTTAAGACTTACCACTAACATAACTACCATCAGGTAGGTGACTCAAGCTATGTGTTTGCTTACAATTAGGGATAAGCCTCCCGAGTTATCAGTCTATCTGTTTAAAAACTGGATTTTCTATACTTGACTTTTTTGCTCTTCAGAGCACCATTTTCATCTTGCAGAATTTTTAATAAGTTCCATTATCTGTAATGCAATCAATCTGACAGGTTTGGGCACCCAAGGAAAAGAGTTATGCAATTCTCTTTCAACTGCCACTGATGAAAAGAGAGGCTGTATTCTGAGGGCATTTGTGTATGCCCGCCCTTTTAACCAGCTGTCTGTACTGTCTACACAATTATGTAAAAACGAAGACGGAAATCAAGTTTTCTCACTAGTTCTGAATCCACATGCTTTTAAGCATCTCCACTTGCTTGAAATGAACCACGATGAAAAGAAAAGTCTCCATGGGCTCAACCCCAGAATCACATGTTTAGAGAGCATTCCTCACTTGAGCTTATCACAGAGATTTTATAAAATACACTGTTGGGGACAGATGTCTCTCTTTAAGTCTTCATCTGTTATTTTTAAAGTAAATGTAATTGCTTCTCCACATAAAAAAAGTTCCAACTTGTTTTGACATTCATGGATTGCCTTTCATTCTTGCCTTTTTACTTGAATTAAATTCAGTTTGCATAATTTTAAACTCACACTTTCAAAATTATAAGTAAAAGATCCTAAAAGCCATCTGAATTATGCGATCATGAAAACCAGATCTGTAGACACAAGACATCACCCAACTCTCCCTTGGCTGTCCCTCCTGTCCCTGCCATGCCTGGATTATGTCTAGATGTTTATTTGTAAACATTGGAATGCAACATTGAGGTCATAGCATTGCATGCCACCAGAAACAAATGTCATGATGTTGAACCTGAATTTTCTTTTTTTGTTAATTTTTTTCTTTTTTTAGAAACTTTTTTGTTTTATTGAATTTTTTTCTCACAGAATATATTTTTATTACGGTTTCCCTTCCTTCTACTCCTCCTAGTTCCCATTCCTCCCTTCTCATCCAGATATACCCTCCTTTTCTGTCTCTTATTAGAAAACAAGCAGGCTTCTAAGGGATAATAATAAAATATAATAAAATAAGATAAAACAAAAACTAATAATAAAAATGGGACAAAATAAACAAACAGAAGGAAAGAGCCCAAGAAAAAGCATAGGAAACAGACATAGATGCTGAGACTCACTTGTCCCCAACCTAGGAATACTATTAAACCACTGAACTAAAAGCCATAATAGATGCACCACGAACCTACAGAGTAAAAAGAGGGGAAATCAGAGGAAAATAAGTATGTAAATGAAATGAAATATAAATAAAAGTAAGATGTTTTTAAAATTCTGACACAACATTATGACATTTTCAAAATCCTTATCTAAATTGCTATGTGTTTTGAAGGTGTAAGTTCCCCAGTTCTTATCAGTGTCTTCTCTTCACTGACTTAAAAATATTTCTGCTTTATGATTTCTGATACTTGTTTCAGAAGCTGCATTCTCTTGCTGCTTTTGCATCGTGTGGGCTTTCTGAACTGACTGTCCAGTCACTGCTCCAACCCTCTGGTTTGAGAGGATTTGGAACTGCCTCTCTGTGGGGGAGCAGAGTGTCCTTCATACCTGCTGCTGGGTAGGGAACAGGAAGGAACACTGAACAACTGGAGGAGTCAGGACATATGAGCACTGGCCCATCAAAGAAGCTGCTTTAACAAGATCATTAGGAAAGTGATCTTGTTAAATAAATTATTGTCTTCAAGTTGAAATGTTTGCCGAGTGACAATATGTGTTAGAGGATTCCTGGATAGGTCTTGGAAGTCAAAATAGGACAGAGAAAAAGTATTTGTAGAGGAGCCGTGTGCCAAGTGTTGATCAAGGCCAGTTTTCTTTTGCAGTGCTTGCAGCACAATTTTCTGAATCATATTCTGAGTCAGAGACACGAGTCTTCCCTTGGTTATCATATTCTGAGTCAGAGACTTGAGTCGTCCTTTGGTTATCATTTAAACTTTTCCTCATTCTGCCCTGTGGACACGGCATGGGTGACAGAACTCCTTCTATGCCTCTTCAAAGCATATAGAGAAATTGCTGCCTTTATTTGGTTATTACCCCCATTCCCGAAAAGCTATGTAGGTTGAATCAACAACAGTCTTTTCCTTTCCTTGCAGAAACCAGTGTTCTCAAACTAAATGGTGGTTTTCGTTTTTGGTTGTGGTTAAGGTCACAAAATGTCTCAAATAGAATTGTAACTGAGTCATCACTTAGTCCCTAAGATTTACTGAAATGGCCAGGGGCAGCATAGAGGTGGGGGGGGGAGGGAATGTTTGTGTTAAAGAAAACATAATTCTAACATTTATCATTTTCTGAGTTGAATATTATCCTATGAATTCTGTAGAAGTTAATTGAAGTTCATGTCTCAAAATAGCCACATGTCTGTATTTATTGTAATTATCTATCTTTATTTAAAGAAGGGAAAGATGAAGCATAAGAACAATAGTTAAGACCACAGTCAAAAGAGTTAGAGATGGGCTTCACATTTGAGTATTGAGGTTCCAGGGTCCATTTCCATCTGTGTTGGGAAACATGACTTCTAATTTCTTTCGTCAATTATTTCCTTTAATAAAATTTGATGGAAAGAAAGCAATGCCTTTTGTGTCAACACATTTTGCCCAATACTTAACCAGTTAACTATGTATAAAACAGAATCAATGTATATATAATGCTTAGATCAGAAGGGATGAGTGCCAGATTGTGAAAATTTTTCCCATTTTATATTATGTGCATGCTTAAATTTAAAACATGGTCTCTTGAATATTAGAAACACCAATGTTCTCAAATTTAAGAATGTGACATTTAGCATCTCAAATTATTGGAAACTATCTATAATATCTAGAGCTTCTATGACTAGGAATAAACCCAGACTTCGCCATCACTTGTGCTATTTTCCCCAGTGTCTGTCAAAACTAAACACTGCAAAGAGACTAGAGTACAACATAAAACTTCCATTAAATTACCTTGATGCAATGAAAATGACTCTGCTAATTTTTGCATTGAGATCTTTTGACATAAATCAATGTAATTGTTGTGGTTAAAAAGTGGAGGAAATTAAGCAGTTTTAAATATTAAGAAAATAAGGTTAACCTAATTCTGTGGAATGTATCATTAACAAAGAGAAATGATAATTGTTGAAATAAGGAGCGGTGGGGCTGCGTCCCCAACACCCCAGCCGCCTGCTCAGCTAGCTTATGCCCGAAATAACAACACACAAACTGTATTTAAATACTGCTTGGCCCATTAGCTTTAGTCCTTACTTGCTAATTCTGATATCCCGATCAACCCATCTCTAATAAACTGTAGCACCGGTCTTACCGGGAAAGATTCAGCATGTCTGACCTGGTGGCTGGCTGCATGTCTGCCCTGGAGAGAGCTGCATGGCGTCTCTGCTCCAGAGTACAGAGCTGTCGAGTCTGTCTGAGGCGTCTTACCTCACTTCCTCTTCCTCCCAGCATGCTATTCTGTTTAATCCTCCCACCTATGTTTTAACCTATGAGGGCCAAGCAGTTCCTTTATTACTTAACCAATGAAATCAACACATTGATATACGACACTCCCACATCAGATAATTGGCTAGACATGGTAATGCAATCAAAGGTCTTTGCTTAGCATCCAGGGATAAATGTTAGTGAACGTCGGTGAGCAATTGATATAACTTCCGTCAAGCATGATCTCATGAATGGTGAACATGTATCATGTTTGTGTCTCTTCTTTGAAGTTCTTGGAAATGCTGAGAGTTATAGTCATATTTTCAGTGACTTATGTATCCCCTGGAAGCATGTAATACATTATCTCTTTTTGTGCTCTGCTTATACAAAGCCTGGTATCATAAAGCAATTATGGCTCTCATTTATTTATTATAGGTACATTTACCATAAGTAATTTATTCACTGTAAACAAAAACATATAACTAAAACAAGTAAATAAACAAAAGCTATTCTATTCACCTTTAGGATGGCTAGAAATTTCTTCAGTTCTCCATTCTCCTTTCTCAAGACTGATAACTCTCTAGGAAAAAGATGGAAACAACCAGGTCCAGGTCACTAGGACAGAAATTATTACTATTATCAACATCTTAGTTAATGCTTACTGAGAGGTGTTTGTAGACATACAAGGAACTTCCATCAGAGACTGGTGGTTCAGGGAGAAGGTGACAGGATTTTGATAAGCAGTCACTTGGTATGACTTCAAAGGGTTTTTATATGGAATTCTATTTGTTCTTCATACACACTCTTGGACTACTGATGTCTAAAGTTTCCAATAACTTCGGCTTTGAGATGGCTTAGTGGGGAAAGGCCTTGCTATCACATCTAATGCCTTGAGTTCAATTCCCTGAGCGCACACAGTGGAAGGAGAAAAATGACTCTTGTAAGTTGTCTCTGACCGGGCATGCATGTAAAGGTCAGAGGGTAACACACACACAAAAATAAACATTAAAGAAAAATTTTAAGTTTAAAAAAAAAACATATAAGACTTGATTTTTTTCATTTTACTTTTGTAATATTTATGCCTTAGATTAAACAATGCTATGGATAACACCTATGAATAATACACTAAATGAAATTTAAAGTTTTATGCTACAGTACAGTGTCCTATTGTAAACTTTTTGCACAATTATGCTATGATAATAATGATTGAAAATGACAAAGATTTATTTTTGCCAATATTATAGTCCATCATGATCAATGAGAGATTCTATTCCCCATCTTTGTCATTCAAGTATACAAACTGATTAATCCCTGAATATCGTTATAGTTTATAATGATACATGCAGACCATGTTTAAACACTATAAGTTGGTAAAGTCTTCCAACAGAAAGTGATGCTGAAGAATTCTTATGTTTTATTGGTCAAGAAAAGTCATGTGACTATATCTAGGCCTCCCCCCCCGAAACAGAACAAAAACATGATTATATCATATCCTTGCTAAAATAAAATAAAATTTGAGTGAATATATCTAATGGGTACCACATAAAATTACAGAGTTTCCTTCATCTAATGTTATTTATTATTTAATATAAAGGTAGATTTATTAGTATCTGTGTTTTAGAACTCAACAACTAGACTTTATTGGTTCCCAAACTGTTAGTCATGACCCCTTGGTGTGTCATATATTAGATATCTTGCAGATCAGATATTTGCATTATGATTCATAACAGTAGCAAAACAATAGTTATGAAGTAGCAATGAAATAATTTTATGGTTGGAAGTCATCACACCATGAGGAACTATGTTAAAGAGTCACAGCATTAGGAAGGTTGGGAACCATTAGTTACTAGAGTATTTCTTACATAAAACCTTCAGTGAAGAGGGAAAGGGTAAACCAATTGTGAAATGCATGCTGCCATTATTTTCTAGCAGGGATTGCCTTTAGTCATGGAATACTGGTAGATGCTTAGTGAATGCGTAAGGTGACCTATCTGACAGCCATCGCAGGCTAAGAACAACTCTAAGACTGTATAGAGGACAAAGTCTGGGTCTACTGAACTTCTTTAATTATGCCAACCTTATATAGAAATTAAAACAACTGTGTGACTTCACCAATATTGACAAAATCGTACTACCATTTATTAGTTATTAAAAGAAATTCATGTAAAATCCCACTTCATTCTATGGCTGTACTCTTTATTGACAGATATAACTTGCATAGTTATAATGCAACCAACTCGCATTTTAGCTTAACTTTTTAGTATTAAGATAATTCAGCAATTGCTGTTGTAAGGAATAATGTACAAAGAACGTATTGCCCCATTGCCTATCTCCCCAATCTTTCAACATCTTGTATTAACTTGCAAAACCATAACACTATGTTGCAGAAGAATTTTGACACTGATATAATGATAAGCATATTTCATCATCATGTGGATAGCTTTTGTTGTGCCTTCGTGGCCATAACAACTTTACTCCAATTATTTCCCTCTCTTAGTTCCTTGAAGTGAATAACTTATTTTCTATTTCTACAATTTTGCCATTTGTGGAAGGTAATATAAATAGAATTACACCATATGGAACTTTAGGGTTTGCTTGTACACTCATCAATACATTTCTCTGAAAATTTGAGTAGATTAGTATGTCTTGAAAGCTTTGTACTAATAAAATCCAATACATGTACTTTATATAAACAAAAATAAGATATATTTTTTTAAAAAAAGCTTTCTAACTTTTATGGATAAGTAGCATTTTGTGGCATGCATGGTGACATGGTTTGTTTAGACATTCAACTGCCAAAAATACTGATTTTTTTCTCAGGTTTTGGCTACTATAAAAACTACTGTGACTCTCCAAATACATCTTTTGTTTGAATATAGTTCTTATTTTGGAGACAAAAATACTAGGCATAACTTGCCTTTTTATTTGAAACTATCAAATTCTTCCAAGAGGAATTTATACTGTTAACAATAATGCATAAGGGACTGATTCTGAATCTTCATCAAGATTTGTTGTTATTGTTATATCTATTTTAACCATTATGTTAGGTAGGTAGTGATGTCTTATTGTAGTAACAGGGGCGGCTGGGCTGCGTCCCCAGCACCCGGCCGCCCACATGGCTAGCTTTGTACCCGAAATAATTACACAGAAACGGTATTCATTTAAACACTGCCTGGCCCGTTATCTGTAGCCTCTTATTGGCTAGCTCTTACATATCGATCTAACCCATTTCTAATATTCTGTGTAGCACCACGAGGTGCGCTTACCAGGGAGGATCTTAACCCGCGTCTGGCTGGAGTGGGAGCATCATGGCAACTCTCTGACTCAGCTTCTTTCTCCCCCAATCCTGTTCTGTTTACTCCACCCATCTAAGGGTTGGCCTATCAAATGGGCCTAGGCAGTTTCTTTATTAGTTAACCAATGAAAGCAACAGATAAGATACAAGACCCACCTCCATCATCTTATTGTGGTTTTTATTGGCATTTCATTAATGTCTAATGATATTGACTATGTTTTCATATCTTGAAATTATTTAGATGGATCCTTTCTACTTTATTCTCAAGTTTCTTCAGCTACTCTAGTTCCCTTGTTTTGACATGCAAATTTTAGAATTAATTGTCTGTATTGCCAAAAAACATTGACAATCTTTAGGTCATACATTACTGAGGAGCTAATGATAATGAATAATTGCTGGAAGACGGAGAATTATTATTTTTAAAGATGTGACCATTGATAGGTTTCCCACACTTCATGGATGACTGCACCTCTAATACATATGGCCAGGAGAACTTTGTGGGTTACAGAAAAAACAAAATCACGAAGTTCTGAGGCTGACATGTCAGAGGGAACATAGAGTGGGAAACTGGGGCTGGCATCATGCTGTATTGTATATATGCAGGAATTTCTCAAAAATAAAGGCAGAATCCATGATCAGCTAAAAAGCAGCAATAGTCAACCCTATTTATTAATCAAGTGTTTTTATTTATGTGAAAACCCCATTTCATTTCTTCATTATTTTCGTCTTTCCTCATATGGTTTCTTTCTTTCCCGTTTTTCTTTTCATTCTTTTCTCACACAACACATTCTAACAGAAGTTTCCCCCACTCCACTCCTCCCAGTCCCTCCACTCCCCCTTTCTCCCAGTCCCCTCCCCCACCTTCTTTCTTTCCCCAGATCCACCCCTCCTCCATTTTCCTTCAGAAAAGAACAGGTGTCCCAGGAATATGAACTAAACACAGCAAACAAAATACAGTAAGACTTATTATTTAAAAAATCTCTATATTCTATTATTGCAATCATATTCATGACCATTATCAACCTACATTATTCCTTTGTGCTGCTGTCATTAGTACTGGTGTCAAGAGAACAATTGCCTCATAAATTAGTTGGGATGCTTTTCCTTCTTTGATATTTTCTGAAAGAAAATATTTATAATTGCTGCTCAGTTTTTAAAAAATTAATGCAATTCCCATTGGAGCAAATTGAGTAAGAGGAGTGTTTTTCTAACAGACTTTAAAATAGAAAAACAATCTTTTTTCTTTTTTATACATTTTTAAAAACAAACTTTTCTCATTTTACATATCAACCCCAGTTCCCTCTCCCTCCCCTCCACCCACTCCAACACCTTTCACCCCCCCCCTCCCATCCACTTTTCAGAGAGGGTAAGGATTCCCATGTGGAGTCAACAAAGTCTGTTATATCACTTGAGGCAGGACCAAGGCTCTCCCCACTATACCTAGGTTGAGCAAGGTATCCACCCAAAGAGAATGGGCTCCAGAAAGTCAGTTAGAGCACTAGGGATAAATCCTGGACCCCATAACTAGTGGACCCACATACTGCTACAGCCACACACTATCACCCACATTCAGAGGGCCAATGAAGATTCCCTCACTTGACGTCAGTCTATAGCTAGTGAGCTCCCACTACCTCAGGTCAGCTGTTTCTGTGGGTATCCCCATCAGGGTCCCGACTACTTTGCTCATATTATCACTCCTTCCTCCCTTTGACTGGACTCTGGGAGCTCAGCCCAGTGTTTCGCTGTAGATCGCTGTATCTGCTTCTGTCAGTGGCTAGATGAAGGTTCTATGATGACAATTAAGGTAGTGATCAATCTGATTACAGGGGAAGGTCAGTTCAAGTACCCTCTCCACTAATGCTTAGGGTCTTAGCTGGGGTTATTCTTGTGGGTTACTGAGAATTTCCCTAGTGCCAAATTTCTTGCTAACACCACAACAACTCACTCTATCAAGATATCTCTTTTCTTGCTCTCCCTCTTTGTCCTTCCACCATCTGAACATCATGTTCCCTCATGTTCTCCTTCTTCCTTCTCTTCTTCACCCCCCCCACCATTTTTGCTCTCCCTTCTTCCCCAACCATCCTTCCAATTTTCTCAGGAGTTCTTGTCTATTTCCCCTTTCCCAGGGGGACCCGTGTTTGTCTCTCTTAGGGTTCTCCTTGTTACCTAGCTTCTCTGGGATCATGGACTATAGACTGGTTATTCTTTACTTTACATATAATACCCACTTATGAATGAGTACATACCATGTTTGTCTTTCTTGGTGTGGGTTATCTCACTAAGTATGGTTTTTTTCTAGTTCCATCCATTTACCTGCAAATTTCAAGATGCCATTGAATTTTTACCGCTGAATAGTACTATATTGTATAAATATACCACATATTCTTTATCCATTTTTTGGTTGAGGGGTATCTAGGTTGTTTATAGATTCTGGCTATTATGAATAATACTGCTATGAACATAGCTGAGCAAGTATCCTTGTGGTATGAGTGTGTATCATTTGGGCATATGCCCAAGAGTGGTATTGCTAGATCTTGAGATGGATTGATTTCTAATTTTCTGAGAAACTACCATACTTATTTTCAAAGTGGTTATACAAGTTTGCACTCCCACCAGCAATGTAGGAGTATTCCCCTTACTCCAGACCCTCTCCAGCATAAGCTCATCGGTGTTTTTTATCTTAGCCCTTCTCACTGGTATCTCAGAGACATTTTGATTTTCATTTCCCTGATGGCTAAGGATGTTGAGCAATTTCTTTAAGTCTTTCTGTTGACAATTCTCTGTTTAGATCTATACCTCATTTTTAATTGGATTATGAGGTCTTTTGATGTCTAGTTTCTTGAGTTCTTTATATATTCTGGAGATGTATCCTATGTCTGACGTGATGTTGGTGAAAATCTTTTCCCATTCAATTGGTTGCCGTTTTATCTTATTGACTGTGTTTTTTGCCTTGCAGAAGCTTCTCAGTTTCAGGTGGTCCCATGTATTTATTGTTGCTCTCAGTGTCTATGCTACTAGTGTTATATTTAGGAAGTAGTCTCCTGTGCCCATTCATTTAAGGTTACTGCCAACTTTTCTCTTCTATGAGATTCAGTGTGGCTGGATTTATCTACCCTGCATCTTTGGGTTGAGGCTACTTGATAATGGTAGATGATTTTTTGATGTGTTCTTGGATTCAGTTTGCCAGGATTTTATTGAGTATTTTTCCATCAATGTTCATGAGGGAGATCGGTGTGTAATTCTCTTTCTTAGTTGAGTCTTTGTGTGTTTTAGGTATCAGGGTAGCTGTAGCCTCATATAAGAGTTTGGCAATGTTCCTTTTGTTTCTATTGTATAGAACACTTTAAGAAGTATGGATATTAGCTAGGAGAATTCCACCATGAAACCATCCCTCCCTGAGCTTTTTTTGGTTGGGAGACTTTTAAGTACTCTTTCTTTTTCTTTTTCTTTTTTTTTCTTTCTTTCTTTTTTTTTTAGGAATTATAGGTCTATTTAAGTTGTCCAACTGGTATTGGTTTAATTTTGGTATGTGGTACCTATCTATAAAATTGTCTATTTCTTTTACATTTTCCAATTTTGTAGTATATAGGTTTTCAAAGTATGTCCTGAGGATTCTCTGGATTTCCTCGGTTTCTGTTTTTATGTCCCCCTTTTCGTTTCTGATTTTGTTAATTTGGATATTCTCTCTCTCCTTTTTGGCTACTTTGGATAACAGTTTGTTGATTTTTCTCAAAGAATCAGCTCTTTGTTTCGCTGATTCTTTGTACAGTTTTCTTTGTTTCTAATTTATTCGTTTTAGCCCTCAATTTGATTATTTCCTGTCTTCTATGCCTCCTGGGTGAGTCTGCTTCTTTTCGTTCTAGAGCTTTCAGGTGTGCTGTTAAGTCGCTAGAGTAAGATTTTTCCACTTTCTTCATGTAGGCACTTACTGCTGTGAACTTTCCTCTTATCACTGGTTTTATAGTTTTCCACAGGTTTGGGTATGTTGTGCCTTCATTTTCACTGAATTCTATGAAGTCCTTAACTTCTTTCTATTTCTCCTTGATGCAGGGGTGATTCAATTTAGCATTGTTTAATTTCCATGAATTTGTAGACTTTCTGCAGTTAGTGCTATTATTGAATTCTAATTTTAAACTATGGTGATCCAATAAGATACGGGGATTATTCCAACTTTTGGTATGTTGAGGTTTGCTTTGTTACTGCATATGTGGTAAATTTTAGAGAGGGTTCCATGAGGTGCTGAGAAGAAGATATATCCTTTTGTGTTTTGGTGAAATGTTCTATAGATATATGTTAAGTCCATTTGAGTCATGACATCTGTTAATTCTCTTATTTCTCTATTAAGTTTCTGTCTGGCAGGCCTGTCCATTGATGAGAGTTGCATGTTAAAGTCTCCTATTTCTAGTGTGTGGGGTTTGATATATGATTTGACCTTTAGTAATGTTTCTTTTACATATGTGGGTGCTCTTGTATTTGGGGCATAGATTTTCAGAAATGAGACTTGTCTTGATGGATTTTTCCTGTGATGAGTATTAACTGTCCTTCTCCATCTCCTTTGATTGATTTTAGTGTGAAATCTATTTTTTAGATATCAGGATATCAATACCAGCTTGTTTCTTAGGTTCATTTAATTAGAAAATCTTTTTCCAGGTCTTGAGGAAGGTTTTTTCCTAATTTTCTGAGAAATCGCCACACAGACACCCAAAGGGGTTGTACCAGCTTGCATTCCCACCAGCAATGCAAAAATGTTCCCTTTACCCTACAACTTCTCCAGCATAAATTGTCATCAGTGTTTATGATCTTGGCCATTCTTACAGGTGTAAGATGCAATCTCAGAGTTGTTTTGATTTGTATTTCTCTGATGACTAAGTAATACCACTTTTGGGTATATATCCAAAAGATGCTCGATCATGCCTCAAGGACATGTGCTCAACTATGTTCACAGCAGCATTGTTTGTCATAGCCAGAACCTGGAAACAACCTTAATACCCCTCGATCAAAGAATGGATAAGGAAAATGTGGTACATTTACACAATGGAGTACTACACAGCAGAAAAAAAGAACGACACCTTGAATTTTGCAGTAAAATGGATGTAGCTAGAAAACATTACTTCAAGTGAGGTAATCCAAACACAGAAAGACAATTATCACATGTACTCACTCATAGGTGGTTTTTATAAATAAAGCAAAGAAAACAAGCCTACAAACCACAATCCCAGAGAAATTAGACAACAATGAGGACACCAAGAGAGACTGACATAGATCTAATCTACATGGGAAGTAGAAAAAGACAAGATCTCCTGAGTAAATTGGGAGCATGGGGACCTTGAGGGAGGTTGAAACAGGGAGGGGAGAGACAGGGAGGGGAGCAGAGAAAAATGTAGAGCTCAATAAAAATCAATTTTAAAAGAAAGAAAAAAAAGAAAATCTTTTTCCCAGACCTTTACTCTGAGGTAATGTCTGCCTTTGAGGTTGAGATGTGTTTCATGTATGCAGCAGAAGGATGGGTCCTGTTTTTGTATCCATTCTGTTAGCCTGTGTCTTTTTATAGGTGAATTAAGTCCATTGATATTAAGAGATATTAATGACCAGTGATTGTTAATTCCTGTTATTTTCAGTGGTAATGTTTGTGTGTTTCCCTTCTTTGGGGTCTGATGGTATGAGGTTATTTGTTGCCTATGTTTTGGGGATGCATCTAACTTCTTGGGTTGCAATTTTCCTTCTAATACTTTCTGCAGTCATGGATTTGTGGATAGGTGTTGTTTGAATCTGGTTCTGTCATGGAATATCTTGTTTTACCTTTTTATGTTGATTGAAATTTTTTCTGTGTATAATAGTCTGGTCTTGCATCTGCTTCTTTGGGGTTAGAATATTCAGGTCTTCCTGTTGTAGGACCACTAGGTTCTGGTGTTGCCATATTGTTCTTTAGGGTGTTCAATGTATTCTTGAATTGGTGCCTACCCATCTCTTCCTCCAATTGATGCAGGCAATGTTGTTTCTCTAGGTCCAGTCCTTACAGTTGGTGTCTATGTCTCAGTGATCCTCTCTTAGCCAGATTGTTTTAGCTTCTGTCCGTGGCTCAGGGAGATACTCTTGGTCCATTCTGTGCAGTCACTATCTGTGGCTCAGGGAGCTGCTGAGGTCTCGGGGAATCGGTGGGTTTGGTGGTAGAGTGGAATATGTAGAATACAGGGTCCAGTGCAGGATGTTGGAGCAGCCTGCCTTCAGGAGGCTTTCCTGCTGGCAGGCTAGGACATCTGAGTTATGTGAGGGAGTGGCCTGGATTTTTGCCCCAAGACCTAGAGCCCAGAGACTGGGTTGTCCAGCTTGGGGGGTTGGTCACTCACTTCTTGTTCTGCTCTATTCACTTGCAGTCTATAGCCCAGAGATTCACTGAGGTCACAGGGGATGAGAAGGTTTGGGTTCTGAGTGGAACTTGAGGATTACAGGGTCCAGTGCAGGGGTGTTGTGGCAGCCTGTTTGCAGAAGACTTACCTGCCAAGGGTCTGGGGTTTTGCCAGTTGTCCAACTGAGGTGCTGGTCACTCACTTCTTGGTTCACTCTGTGCAGTCCCAATCTATGACCCAGAGAGCTGCTGAGGTGGCACGGGTAAAATCAATCATTTTAATACTTATGTGGTGCTGATTGATGACCAACTTGACAGAATCTAGAATCACACAAGAAATATCCTATGCAGATCTGAGAAGGATTATCTAGGTTAGGTTACGTGAGATGGAAAGATCCACTCTCAGTGTGTGAGGCTGAGGTCCCACACCAAGTTGAAAGGAAAAAGTCAGGCAAGCACAAACATTCATATCTTTCTATTTTCTGCCTGTGAATGGAATGTGGACAGTTGTCTTGAGCTCTTCACACAATGACTTCATGGTATGATGGAGTACAACCTCAAACTGTGAGCCAAGACAAACCCTTCATCTTTCCAGTTGCTTCTTGTCAGCAACTTGATATTTGGTTTTTTGATGACAGCAGTGAGAAAATTGCAAACTATTTCATTATCCTAGTGTTGTCATAGGAAACTTCTACAGACCGAGTGGTGTAATTACCATAAAAATCTTCATGCCGGGTGGTGGCAGTTCATTTCTTTAATCCCAACACTTGAGAGGTAGACAAATGCTGTTCTGTGAGTTCAAAGCCAGCCTGGTCTTCTAAAGAGTAAGTTCCAGAACAGTCAGAGTTACACAGACAAAACCTGTCTTGAAGAAAGAAAGAAAGAAAGAAAGAAAGAAAGAAAGAAAGAAAGAAAGGAAGGAAGGAAGGAAGGAAGGAAGGAAGGAAGGAAGGAAGGAAGGAGAAAAAGAGAGAGGAAAAGGAAAAGAAGCAAAAGAAAAGGAAAGAAAAAAAGAAGAGAAAAGAAAAAGACAAAGATTTTCAAAGTTCAGGAGGCTGACATCCATGATCGAGCTGTTGGCCTATTATGTTTGGTTGGTCTTGAGGTCTCTCAGTTTGATTAGCACAGTCTTCTCACAAGGTCATTTTGCATACATACAAGCAGCCTGGGATTCTCTGCATAAAGTCTCCTATTCTCAAATAGACACACATCACAGCGCATTAGTTTCTTCCATAACAACTAAACTTTACCTAAAACACCTCTTCAGAGCACCTTCCTCAAGGTACTGTCACATTCTGAAATGCTCGGAGGTAGGACTTTCTGGTGGAGATGGAGCATGATGCTCAATAAGGCAAGATTATTCACTTGTTCTTCATGTTGTATTAGTTGTGAAAATTTAAATTACTGAGGAATTTGTCCACTTTTTGCAATTTGTCAATAGCATTTACATAGAATAATTCAGAGGCTTTCTAATATTATCTTGAATTCAGGAGTAATACCCTTTTTTTCAAAATGTATTTAATTTGCTTTTCTCTTCTTGTAGCCTTATCAGAGGTTGTTCCAATTTTATTTATATTGTAAAAGAACATACTGTTTCATTTCCTATTCTCTGTTGGTTTTCAGCGTTTTGTTTCACTGAAATTTTCCCTTTTAAATAATTTTCCCATTTTTTTGTTTGAGTTTATATTGCTCATGTTTTATAATTCTGGTGAGAAACATATAAGTTATTAGTTTTAAGTGTTTTCTACTTGTCAATTATATACATTCAGTGCTGTAAATTTCTTGTTAATTTCCTCTTTGACATCTGTGTTGTTTAGAAGTGTTGCTGCATTCCTATGACTTAGAGATTTCCTGATATTGTTCTGGCTTGTCTTTCTCATTTTATCCATGATGGTCAGAGAACACACCTCCTAGGATTTCCATTTTTCTATCTTTGCTGATGCTTATATTTTATAATTTTTTTTATTAATTCTTGACTGAGTACTCCCAGGTATGAGGCTTACCTTGGAGTGTTAATCAATAGACCACGATTCACACCATTAAAGAAAACTGGCATTCCCTATCACAGAAGCCATAAAATGCCAATAGCTCTGCTGAGGCTTATTTTATGCCTGAACATGTGACACATTTTTGTGTATCGTCCAAGTTGGCAAAAAGTATTGATTGCACTCCTTCAGTGGGGCCATCTATTAACACATTAAATCATGTTGGTTGGTCGTATTGTTGTAATACCTCTATTGAGTTTCTGTTCATTGTCTTACTGATGAAAAAATACACAATACCAAGTTTTTTCTTCTTCAAGTTGTATTGATTTCGATTTGCTTATTTTGTAACGGTTATTTGTTGCATACACACTTACGGTCTCCTAAACTTTCCAGACGTACTGACAGTTCATTTATTATATAATATTCTTTTTTTGTACCTAGTACAATTGTGCTTTCCTTGGATCTCTACTTTGTTAATATTAATATAAGCTCTTTTTTCCTTTACTTGATAGTTTCACATTCATTTTTTCATTTCATACTTTGTACATCCTTAAGTTGCTATAGACTATTTAGGTTATTTATAAATAAATAAGGCTGGGTCATATTTTTTTTATTTCTGCTAATCTATTCGTTTAGTTTGTTAATGTGCCATCAGTATTTACTATAAACAATCACCTATCAGTCTATTGACTTAGCTTCTGTTTGTTCTTTCTTTTTATTTTGTCTACTAATCTTTATACCATTTTACTGGTTATTAGGATACATTTAGAATTTCACTTTCTTTGTGTAAAGTATTGAAAATACAGATTTTATAACAGTTTAGTGATTTGCTAAGCACTATATCATATTTATAGAAGATTTCAATGCTATTGTTATTATTTTTAAATTTGAGTAAAGTATAAAAGACTCACATCCCTCTACTACATATATCATTTTTATGTTGACTATTTCCTTTTATATATTTAACACTTCAGAGAGAATCACAGTTTATGCTTAAATTGTGAAGCATCATTTAGAAAGTTCAAGAAGACAGCAAAATATTCATCTTATTTAGCAATCATTTTGCTTGCCGTGTTCTTTTAACTCATCATTTATGTTCTAATATTCTGTATTCCCTGTTTCTGTTCTGTTTGTTGTTTATTATATGTGCTGTATGTATGTGTGCGCATCTGTCTGAACAGGCCAGAAGTTGATGTATCTTCCTGAAGAGTTCTCCGCCTCATCACCTTACCTCCTTGTCTTTGCAGACAGAGTCTCTCACTGACAGTGCTCACAGATTAGCCAGAGAGGCTTGCCAGAGAGCTCTAAGCAAGCTACTGTTTTCTACAGACATACATGACCTTGCATGGATTTTTATATAGCTGCTGAGGATCTGTACTTAGACTCTAAACTCTTCTCTATCTTTTCAGTCCAATCTATTATTCAGAGAACTTCCTTAGACTTTTCCTCAAGAGATTTACTGTGTTCCTAATTTTAAATACAGAGCTATAGAAAATTAGCAATTTTTTTGTTTCCCCTTTCCTTTTCCTCCCCTTACACCTTCCCACATATTCTTACTCTTTCAAATAATGGCTTCTTTTTCATTAATTGCCATTTCATTCATATATGTATATACAAATATATTTCTAAATATAATCTGCTCAGTCTATATAATGTTACTTGTCTGTATGTTTCCAAGACATAACTGTTTGGGTGTTAACTTCCCTGGGGGAGAATATTTCTCCCACTTTCAGCATTTCTTAGGTGCCTGCAGATCTTTGTATAGATCTAAGGCCTCCTAGTGATCAATATACACTTTGGCATGTCTATTGTCCTTGTTCAGGTCAAGGACAGGGTAGTCAAGTTGGTGACACTTTACATCTATAGACTTTGATGATACTAGGAGGCACAATCTCACAGCAAACTCCATGACCCTCTAGCCCTACAGTCTTTAAGACCCCCTCTTCCCAATGTTCCTTGAGCTTTAGGTGTGGGAGTGTTTCATACATGTACCCATAGGGATTGGGCTCCACAACTCTGCATTTTGATTGGTTACAATTTTCTACAATGGTCTCCATAAGTTGCAAAGAAAACATTTCCTTGATAAGGGGTGAGTACTACACTTATATGTGTATAAGGACAAATATTCAGAATGTAATTAGGGATTATGCTATTTTAGTAAAGTGGTGATTGTAGGTTCTTCTCCAAGATCCATGACTTTATTCATCCTGAGTAGTTAGCTAGGTTTCCAGTACCAGGCACATTCTTCCTCTTTTTGGGTTTATAATCCAATTTGAGAGTTCTTGATTACAGCTAGGGTGTGTGTGCCATTATTACACCCTTACAGTTATTGTACCTAAGGCTATCATTTAAGAGCAAGCCAAATCCTCTAGTGACAAAATAATTGTCATTTTATAACAAAAACTGTTGGTTTCTCCTTGGTCCTGAAAGGTTTTGATGATGATTTGTTGGTTTTCCCCTATAGAAAAAGTATCATCAACCCCTTGTTTAAAAAGAGATTTTTGCCTCTATTTTCATAGATTTCACACTGTTGTACAATGGAAAATGTTTATTTGGGGTGTGATATTCTGTGTCTGTTTCTTAAGTTGTAAGTTTTATGTCTTTTCTCAAATTTGGAAGGTATTAATCTATCAATTTTTAACCAGTTTTTCAACCTATCCTTGTTTTTTCTGCTCCATGTCTCTGAGGCATGACTGTTAGATCTATTGTCATAGTCCCATGGTATGTTAATCTCTGTGCCTGATGTAACAGATGGATACACACGTGGTGCCTGACAACAGACTTGTTGGGTTTGGGTCAAAATCAGAAATAAGTCTTACTGGCTAAAGTCAGGCTGTTGGTAGACTTCCTCTCTCTGCCGGTTTTAGGGCTTCCCTGCCCTGATCTTGAAGGTCCCCTGTGGTCTTTAATTTACACTCACTTCGTTGAATCCCTTCAACCTATAGCTGTTGTCATCATATCATCTATTCTCTCTCCACAGCAAATCTTCTCCTCTGCTTCCTTCGTTTATGGCCACTGTGTTTCAAGTAGTAAAGGTCCCTGTGAATAACCCAAGATATTCTCCTTGGACAAGATCTGGAACTTAATATATCTACAAAACTCTCAGACAACATTCAAAGTTTCTAAGGATAATCCACTATAAATCTCTGGACTATATTATATGGCCTACTGCATATCTCCTTATTTTGCCTTTTTCAGTCTGATTTCTCTCTATTACTCAAATTTGGTAATTTTGGTGATTCTATTTCCCAGCTCTGAAATTATATCTTGTCATTTCCATCTTGTTATTAAGCCAACTTATTGAATTTTATATTACTATCATTACTTAGTTTTTCTTTTTTATTAGTCAATTAATTTCACACCTGAACTACAGCCTCTCCTCTCTTCTTTCTTCCTACCTCATCCTCCCTCCTTACCTCTGCTCCATCCTCCATAATAGTTCAGAAAGGGGCAGGCCTCCCATGGGCTTTAGCAAATTATAGTATATCAAACTTCCTTAAGACCAAACCCCTCCTCCTGTATTCAGGTTGAGCAAGGGAATCCGGCATGAAAAAGAGGTTCCCAAGAGCCAGTCAAAGCACCAGGGACAGCCCTTGCCCCCATTGCCAGGAGTCCCACATATAGACCACACTACACAGCTGTCACATTTATGAAGAGGACCTAGCTGGGTCGCATGCAGACCCTCTGATTGTTGGTTCAGACTCTGTGAGCTCCCATGAGACAGGCTAGCAGTTTCAGTGGGTTTCCTGCTATGCTCCTGACCCGCCCCCTCCCAAACATTTCCTACAATCCCTACTCCCTCTCTTCAGCAGGACTCCCTGAGCTCCACCCAATGTTTGATGTTGGGTCTCTGAATCTGCCTCCATCAGTCCCTAGATGAAGGCTCTCCACTCACAACTGGGGTAGTCACCAATCCAGATCACAGGAGATGGCCAATTCAGGCCATGCATCCGCATCTGCTACTGCCAGGCACCTTAGCTGGGGCCATCCCTGTAGACTCCTAGCATTTTCCCCAGGATTAGGCTTCACTGGGCTTTGTAAAGCCACACTTTCCAGTTATCTTTCTCAGTGCTCCTCCCTTCTGCTCACCCCCAACCCAATTCCTCAAGTTCCTCATGTCCACAGGCTCCCAGTCCAACCAAGAGATCTCCTCTATTTCCTTTTCCGAGGGAGATCTATGTATTCCTCCTCGGCTATATAACAAGTTTAGGAATTTTTTTTTATTCTGAAGTTTCTACTCCATTATTCCTTATACATTTTTTTTTGTCTTAGCTGAATTTTTCATTCTTTCGTTTGCAATGAACATGGCTGTGATAGTCAGGATTAACTGTCTACTTGACACAACCCAGAATGACCTACAAAGAGTTGCAATAAGAAACTGTTTGCACTGGGTTGGTCTATGCACACTTCTGTGAGCAATTTTCTTTAGTTAATTGATATGGAAAGACCCAGTCCATTGTGACTGCACCACTCCTTACGTAAGGGATCTTGAACTGTGTAAAAATGAAGAAACTGAACTGGGCCACAAGCAAGAGATGTCTGCTTTGATTGGCATATTTTGATGGATGAAGTAGCAGAAAAATTCAAGGAATAAATTACTTCCTTTCTTGGACCTACAGAACCTACAGCCAGTTTTCTTTATTTTGTCCGACTTTTAGGGTCATTGTACATCTGTTTTATGCATAGCATGCATGATTTTCAGTTGTACATAGTGAGAAGAGCAAAAAAAGTTCTATTGTCATGATAGACACGAACTCTGCATTTCTACAAATGTAAACTGAAAATTATCACTCTACATGATTCGGAGAAGAAATCTCAAGAGGTACAGATGGTCTAGTCCCAATTAACTAAAATTTTCTAGATCCCTAGAGCACAATGAGTGTTTAGATACTGATGTTAGAAGGTTCATGGAGCAGGCCACCCCTTTAAACTGCAGAGATCACAGGAAACATTCTTACCATGCCCCACCACCACCCCACAATCACTTTTCCAAGTCAGTGATCTCTCTTTCATTGGAAAGCCCTATCTGTACAGTGTGCTAAGTAAGCCTTGAGGTCTCCTCTGCTCTCATGGCTGTTTTATCATGCAACATCCTGGAAGCATGTTGTCCTGGGTTTCATTATGTTCTCATTTAATGTTCTCCATTTCTTGAAACATCTTCCACCTGGGTGTGTGGGGGAAATGATTTTGAGTTAGAAAAAGAAAAGTAATGATTAGAAATCCATGTTCAAACTCAGAGGACCACCTATCCTTATTTGTTTCCTTTGCTATAAAATTGTTCATTGAAAAAATAGAGATATATAGACAGACAGATAGACAGACAGACAGAAGGATAGATAGATGATAGAAGTTGTTGGGTCACTTCTAGTTATATTAAACATAAAATATGAGGCAAAGAATTTTTCTGCTTGAATCTAGTAGACTGACCAGTGAAAACTGACAGTAACAAGATCACACCCCTCCAAAAAATATATCTTGTGCCATTCTTCCCAGAGACAATATAATTGACACTGAAGCTAACCCTGGAGTCCCCCATATTAGAGCAGCTAGTCTGGAAGCCTGAAGAAGCCTGAAGCAGAGAGGTAGAATTGCAAAGGAGGATTTCTGAGAATGCAAATACTAAGGGATTATTCCTCATGGCAAGAACCTCCTGTCTTTGTAGGCAGCCCTCTAGGCAACTCTTGTGTCTGCTAAATCTCCAGTCTACTGTGCTAGAATTAACTCTTCCAACCATTACAGACTGCACTAAAATTATGCTCTTAATGACTCTCCACTCATTAGGCTTAGAGAAATTTTATCCATTGAATTTAACATTATATTCTTTAATGATTAATGTGTTCTTAAGGACCTATAGCAAAGAAATTTAAAATGTTATCCTCCCCAAACCATCTCTCTTGTTAAATACATATTAATTACTTGCACAACTATTTCCTATTCTCAAATCAAATCTACTCCATGTCTGATTTTTTACAGACATCAGAAATAATGAGCTATGCTTTTTTTGTTCCCCATAGTTCCCATGTCTATGGTGTTACAGTGACACTGGTCTTGACGGTCTTTGGAAGTGAGGGTGGTGTCATCATCACATCATATAAAGAAGACACACGTTAGGAGGCCTTGTCATGGCTTATTGTTAACGGCAGATGCATGTGCAGATGACTGAGCTCATCACTGTCAGGCCCACATCAGCTCTACCACAGGGGACTCTTTTCTACCACACACAGGCACTCTTCCCTGGGGTCATATGAGATTGAAGGCAATACTGGCTACAAGACTGTCCTGAAGAAAGAGAAAGCACACTTCTGAATAGAGCTTTAATAATTGGGGAGCAGTTCCAAGGCCTACAATGGGGAAAGAGCAAAGAAGACTAACATTAAAATGTTTAAAGTGTCTTGTGAAAGTCACAAAAATAGAGATGAACACAAATTGAGAAGCAGTCAGGTACTCCTGTTGCTAGATGTTGTTCAATTTTATTTTAGGATCTGTTATATAATTTGATTCTTTCAATTAACAACTAAATCTAGAAATCATAACAGATACATATATTCTTGTTACCTACTCCCATCACTAATATTTTAGCTTTCTAATTAGAGAACCACAGATTACTAAGCACAATTTTAGGCTGAATTTTTTAGTTTCTATACATCATTTATATTTAAGTTTCAATATTACTTCTAAGAAATTATTTCTTTGGGTTTTTGAGATTATAATATAATTACATCATTTCCTTTGTACTTTTCCTTCTCCTAACCCTCCCATGCCCACCCTTGATCTCTTTCAAATTCATGCCCTATATGTAAATATATCAGTATAACCTGCTCAGTCCATATAATCCTGCTTGTATGTATGTCTTCAGAGTTGAACACTTGGCATTGAATAACCAGTTGGTGTGGTCTTCCTTAGGGAAGAATATTTCTTCTCCCTGTCAGCATTCCTTAGTTCTCTGTAGTTCTTTGTGTGGGGTTTAGGCAAACTGAGTTTTCCCTTCCTCCATGTTAGTATGAGGGTTGGTATAGTCCTAGTTTAGGCTATGTTTAGGTTGTCATGTTGGTGAGATATTATGGCTGATGCTTCTGACATTACTAGCAGACAGAATCTCACAGGACACTCCTTGTCACATGTCTCAGGACATCTGGCTCTTACAATCTTCCTGCCTCCTCTTTGCAGTGTTCTCTGAGCATTAGGTATGGGAATTGTTTTGTAGATGTATATATTGGGACCGGGCTCCATAACTTGGCATTTTGATTGGTTGTGGTTTTTCTGAAATGATCTCCATCTGTTACGAAGAAAAGTTTCCTTGATGAGGTGTGAAGACACTTATCTCTGGTGTAAGGACAAATATTTCAAATGTAGTTAGGAATCATACTGGTTTAGTAAAGTGCCTGTTTCCTAAACCTTCAAGATCTGTATCTTTACTAGCTTTAAGAGTTTGTTAGCTTTCTTAAAATAGGCATGATCTCCTTCTTGCTGTAAGATCCTACGCCCAATTAGAGAGCTGCTAGTTTCTGCCCAGTTACGTGTGCCACTATTGTACCCTAAGAATGACTGTACTATACTGGCCACTAATGTGGTTTATAGTTATTTTCCTCCTTTGGAAGCTTGCGTGATGTCTTCTGGTACCATGAAATCTAGTCTGAAGGGAGGCAGCATTCTGGTCAGTACCAGTTTTGGGGTCTCTGACCCATGTATCTGAAGTACATGGTGTTTTCAAGAATTACCTTCCAACTCTGGGGAAGAATCACCCAATAACAATAACCTGTAATGTTTTGAAAGTCTTTTGGACAGCCTTGACCAACAATTCAAAAAAGGACTTTTTATGCCTGGAGTTGGTGGTTTTTTTTGTTGGATTAACTTTGGTTCTTGGAAGTATCATTGTCTTTCCAGATGAGAAAATTTTATTAAACTATGTATGTATATGGATATACATACTGACAAGTATTACAGGATTTAAAGGTATATCATCAATAGCTTGATTCCTAATGACTTTACAGATACCCTTAACTGCTCTCTTACCCTTTTTTCTCCTTCCCAACCCTAAGTAGAGTCACTTGTTTTTCCTACTTCTCCCATCTGATCAGTTGTACCCTACTATAGCCCTCTCTGTTCCTCACCCACCTCTCTACCCAAGCAATCCTCCATTTTTACTTTCCTTCTTTCTTCACTCTTCCAAAGTTATATACTCACATCTGAAGATTCAGAGCAAGGAGCCCCGAATTTTAGAGAACATGTCATGTTTGTCTGTCTGGGCCTGGCTGACCTCTTCAATATGATGCTCTATGGTACCATTTCGTTACCTGAGAATGTCGTGAATTTATTTACTTCACACATTTTATTAAAATTGTCTTGTGACTGAATAAGACAAAGAAATAGCTTGTGCCCAATTTATCCGCCTTTTATTGAACATGATACACATTTTGGATGATAAAAATATTACTGTCTTCTTATTTCAGTATTTGCTACTAGTCTTTGTATTTAGAATTCCTTCCTTTTGATGTGTGTGTGTGTGTGTGTGCGTGTGTTTGCACGCACACACACACTCACGTACCAGGCACACACACACACACACACATTCCACCTGATTATATAGCTTCTATTTACTCATTTTTCTTGAGTGTTTATCTTTCTACAGCACTTGGGAATTAGGCTTTCCAGCTGTCATTATCCTACTTCTGTTCACTGGCACCGTATGAGCAGGCATTTCCTTTTATTTGGAAAAATGAGTGTTTTCTTACACATGGAGTTATCTGTTCTAAAACAAGGACCCCCATCTCTAGCTTGACTAATAAAATTTATTATTTCCTAAAGTAATTGCTTGCTTGGAAGTTTGTTTTTTTTGGGGGGGGGGATTTTTCGAGACAGGGTTTCTCCATAGTTTTTGTTTTTGGTTTTTTTTTTTGGTGCCTGTCCTGGAACTAGCTCTTGTAGACCAGGCTGGCCTCGAACTCACAGAGATCTGCCTGCCTCTGCCTCCCGAGTGCTGGGATTAAAGGCGTGCGCCACCACCGCCCAGCTTTGCTTGGAAGTTTTAAACTATGACAAGTAAATTACATTTACAACACTTAGGTAAGGCTTATATAAAAAGGAAGAAAAACAAAACCCAGATCTTACATCATCATCATAAATGAAAGTCAAGAAAAACTGGATTGATTTAGGAAGGTCAAACATGTTCATGGCATGTGTTGAAAGGAGGTAGATGGGTATACATTTGTGTACAAAGTCATATGTTGGTTGGGTTTTGTTGTTGTTGCTTTGTTTATTTATTTTTGTTTTTGTTTTCGAGACAAGGTTTCCCAGTAGCTATGGAGTCAGTTCTGGAACTCACTCTGTAGACCAGCCTGGCTTCGAACTCACAGAGATCTCCCTGCCTCTGCCTCCCAAGTGCTAGGATTAAAGGCGTGCACCACCACTGCCTGGCATGTTGGTGGGTTTTAACCTGCATATGTATATATATGCATACCTGTGTATTTCAGAGGACAACGTTGAATGCCATTCCTCAAGACCCATCCAACTTATTTTGAGAAGCAGGATTTCTCACAAGCCTGGAATCAGTCAAATAGTCCACATGGCTGGCCAGTGAGCTCCAGAGATCCTCTTGTCTCTGGCTCCCTAGAACTGTGATTATCAGTGCAGGGCTCTACTCCTGCTCTTTTGCGTGGATTCTGAGAAGTGAACAGAGGTCTCCAAGCTTGCACAGCGAGCACTATACCCATAGACTATGTCCCATCACAATGACTTCTGTTGGTAAAGTCTGGATTGTCCACTACAAGACTGACTCTTAGCTATAATCAACAAATGTCTTTTCTTTGCAGTATGCCAATAATTTCTACCTATTTCCTTTAACCAAAACATTATAAAAGCAATATTTTCCACTATAATGTAGGCAAAATAATACTCTCTAATGCTTATGCTTTTAGTGTTAGTATATGACTAGATTGATTTTGAGGATTATTATCTAGGTGTGAATTATATTTTCAAATAGAAGAACATTTCAAAGAAGGGGACTATTTTTTTCAAAATTATTGTAGCGCTCATATCCTCTTAATTTTTGTGCTTTCACTGGTTTGCTTGTGCTTGTTCTGTTTGTTTGTGTTGTCTTCCCTTCATGCTTTTTAATAGTAGCTGGAAAGCAAAGTTTTCTAATGTTTATGTTGAGCTTAGACATCAGATCTCAACTTTGCTTTGTGTTCATACAGCCGAGCTTTTATAAACAGAGGTGATTAAAGTGAGACCAGAGAAAAGGGTATTTTACCACCATTCTTCCACGAAATAGGTTTGAAAAAAGCAACATAAAGCTGGGCATGGCAGTGACTATTTGTACCACCAGCATCTGGAGACAAAGATGGAGGATGACGAGTCCAGGTCCAGCCTGGGATGCGCAGAGAGATATCATCTCCAAACAAAGAAACGACCCAAGTTCAAACTGAAGCATAAAGGGGAAAAAGAGTCCTGTATTTTCCAAGAGGTGTGTGTGTGTTTTTGAGGCTATGGCTGCTAAGGTTGAAAAGGTGATAGACATCAATGCTTCCCTCCCTATTTAACTCTAATTGCTTTTGCCTATGTGGGATCAGATGATTATCTAGGCCAATTGTCCTTGTTTCTCTTATCAATGTTTCTGTCCTCCCCATCTCTGTATTTAGACCATCTGTTCCTGTTTTAAAACAGAAATCTCGGGAGTTGGGTAACTTTGTAAAGAAAATACTTTTATTTGACTTCTTGAAGTGCAAGGGCACGCTGCCAAGTTCTGCTGCCTCTGGCCAGAAACTTTTGATGGATGACATCACAGTGGTAAAGACATGTCAGAAGGACATCTGTCAGAAGGGACTCCACATGGGGTAGGCCAGCAGTGACCTCCTACTGAGCTCTGACTCTTGAAAGCTTTACCTGTTCTTAATATCAGCTCCTACCTGAGGAGTTTTTGGCAGTAGATAGCACTGAGAAAAGGGGGAATCCATCTTCTTTGGTAATATGTCCCTGAGGGTTGCCCATGCTCCACCTGGTAGCCTCATCTCCGTGTGTGTGTGTAGGCAGAAATAATTGAACTCAGTGGGCTATAAAAAAAATAATGAAGAAACCCTGGAGCTGGGAGAGGAACATGATGAGGGTGGTCAGGCAGTATTTGAAGGGAGAACAGGAAGGATATAACATTTGATCAAAACACAACTTGTATGTGTATGATGTCCTCAGGCAATAAATTCTAAAACTTAAAATAAAGGTATGCAAGCCTCATCTTCCTCCCATCTAATGATCAGAATTTCTCCTTCTGACCTTACACCTTGAGTGCTAACACTAATGATAGGAAGTTTTCAGTTCTGTGTAGATCCCAACCCCATTCTAACAATTTAAACACCCCTGGTAATTCAAATAAGCATTTGATTCCAAGTAACAACCCCAAATGAGCTGCAGAAGTTCAGAGGTAAGAATAGAGATAGATTTTTTTTTGAATTCATGAAAACTCAAGGATGGATGGATCATTTATAAAGTCAGACACCAAGACTTGTTCTCAAGGGCACCATCAAAATCACCAAACTCATGAAGACTGTGGCACAAAAGATACCAATTGTGCAGTTGCTGGCAAGACTGGCATGAGTAAAGTGTTCTAATACTATAGAATGATAAACATGGGAAAACCAGCTCCTCACAGAAGGCATCTCCATGAACCTGGCTCTAGAATAATGAACATCAGTTATATACAAATAATAACTGCACATTGAACACTTCATAAGTGTCTAGACTGTCCAGAACATTTCACCAGTATTACCAGCTCATCCAAGTCCTTCCCAGAAGCTTTTTGGGATAGTAGTTGCTCTGATTTCCAGGTGAGAAGATGGCGAAACAGAAGCTTTGAAACTTGCTCAATGTGACAAGCTACCATGTGGCTCTGGGACTACATTGTTAGTGAAAGGAAAAATAAAACTACTTTGATAACCCGGAAACCAGCTGGTTCATGAAAGGTATAGAGGCATCTAACTGGAAAAGACAAAAATAATGTTCAAAGTGCAGTTAAGAAGGACAAGGTGCTTTCAAGTCACAAGTGGTGAGGATAACACCAGGCACTCACCGTGAAGAGAGACATCTGTATAGTCAGTTCTACTTTTGGGTATTTTAGATTTGTTTTAGGCACAGTTGCGTACATCTGCCATCCCAGGACATGAGACCTGGAGACTGAAGCCTGAGTAGTTGATGCTCAGCCTTGGATACATAGTGGCTCGTGAGTAAGGAGTGCATAAAATCCTGTCTTAGAAAAACAAAATACCGATTAACTAATGTTAATGAATTAATAAAAATTGTTGTAGAGCTCAGTTACAATAACTAGCTGTAACTATGAATAAGAGACAAATATGAATATTAAAGTTATGTATCTATTCGTCAATTTCCGGATGTCTCCAAATCCTGAGGACGCTTTGTGACAATTTCAGTAGTTGGCTTGAATCACTGAACCCGACTCAGGCATAGTTATTGTTATTTTAAGGGCTTTCTGTGATGCATACAGCTCCCATGTGCCTTCATTCTAAGTTCCTGCATCTCATGAGTGCCTAATCCCCATCCTGAGCTTTGTTCCTGAAACATAACACCAACATGACTAATGATGTTGAATATTACCCCGAATTCCTTCCCTCATCAGCTATCAGCAGCCCAAGGCTAGACGTTCAGTAAACTTTGCTAGGTTTGTGGCAATGGAGCCTGAGTTACAGAACAGAGAACTATCAGATTACCAAGAACTATAGCTCCCTCAGTCATCTCATTTTTGGGGGGAGGGGGACAAAAAAGCAGAATGCATCTTTTGAAGCTCTTCCTTCACACCTTACACTTTGAGAAATGGAGTTATTTCTAAGCGTACAAATATAACTCCAAATGCCAGGGAAATACTAATAAATCATATTTCTGACATACTGTTTTTCCTAGTGAGTTTCTTAGGAAATGCCTGTCTGATTTTTAGATACTATTGAAATATAACCTCTACCCGTACAGGCACAAGAATAAAAGGGACTTTGCATTGTGAACAAATGTCTGCCCATTGCTGCCCCTAATCCCCTAGGCATACACAAAGGTTCAGTTACTTCTTCTGACTCTAACAGGCAAATAGTGTAACTCCAGCATATTATCTGAGAACTAATGTTTTAAGATCTTTGAAGTCAGGGAGAGTAATGGCAACCATACAGTGATGTTGCTGTTACTGTCCACGTGTATTTGAGAATCCAAGATCAGCTAAGAGTGGAAAACTTTGGGACATCTTCCCAAAACAAATCCAGGGGCTTGGGAGATGTCTTTTTACCAACCTTGACAACTGTGTCTGGATCTGTGGAACCAATATCACCCACCTATATTCATAGCACTGCTATAGGAGAATGTTCTTGGAAGCTCACAAACTAGCTTGGAGTAAGTGACAAAATGACAGAAACCAGAGATGCCTAGCCCCCAAACAAGAAGGACACCCATCCAAAAAATGGTCTTCTGATCTCAGTGATGACACAGGTACTTATACTCACAATCACATCACATCATTCATACACACAGAGAGGGGTGGAGGAGGAAAAGAGGGGGCAGATGCGACTTGGAACAATGCTTGCCAACTTTGGAAAAGACTGCCACCAGGGCTTAAATACCCAGTGTTTACATCTGGCCAGTCAAGGTTGTCAGACTTTGTATATTTGTACAAAAACATGTAATGCTCTACTATTATGAAAAATAATCCATACGTTAAGAAATTTTGCAAAGCAGCATGGAGTAACATGTCACCTGAGAGTGACCACCAACCTGATGACTAATAACTGTGGACAAGCTTCATTGCAGTGGAAAATTTTAGTGGCTGCTTAAAATGAACAGTCAGTTTAAACGTGACATTTTCAAGTAGCCTTGTGTTTCCACAAATACGGTTTTTAGAACTCATTTTGTTTTCCAGAAAGTAACTCCTATGCCTTAATACTGCCAAAGCATGTATTGCTGTTGTTTGCTTCTGTAAATCTCCATGTCCTCAGTCTTTGAAACTGCTGCTGGAGATTGATGCAGATCTGCAAGATAGACATAGCTTAGATCATCTGACACTGAACTCCTGCAGCACCAGGGAGCCTGAGTCTTTACACAGTGATAATGTAAGAAGAAAATGCAGCAGACCCAGGATGGAGAAGTAGTGTTTTATTGATAGCATCATTTCTCTGAGCCAAGCTTATGTTACTCTGGCTTTGCCAGATGCTGAGCTGACAGTGGAATGATTTACTTTAAGTTCTCATTAGAAAATCCATCAGTCGGTTGCAAGGTGACATCCCACCCACATGCATAACCCATTATCAGACTGGAAGAAGGTGGGGACATCCATTCATCAGCAATGACATAAAGTCTAGGCCACACTCAGAAAGTGAAGAAGACATCATACTGTTCTCCCCAGGGATCTTAGATTCAACTTAGAAGATGTAATTACAAGGAAATAACTGGGGCTAGATGGACCAGTGAATAAAGTGATCACTACATAGGCATGAAGGCCAGAGTTCAGGTACCCAGCACCACATAAAAGCCTGGTGGATAAGCAACCTACCTGTAAATCCAGTGCTTAAGAGGAAAAGATAGGGGTCCCCAGGGTAAGCCATCCTGCTAGACCAATGAAGCCAACAAGCTCTGGGTTTACTGAGGTGCCTTGTCTCAGTAAATAAAGTGGAGTTATCAAGAAAGACATCCACCGTCAGACTCCAGCCTTCACACACATGCATGAATTCACACCTGCACACGCATGCAAACACTGGTACACACATCTCACAAATGAGAAGTGAACAAGAAATTTCAGCCCCTGAGATCATCTTTGTGTGAGTGTACCTGAAGTTGGAACTAGTGTAATAGATCTTAGCCATCTTCATACACCATTAAAGACATCAGTGTAGCTGCCGCTACTCGATAGATACTGAATTTTCTCACGTGAAAATTGGCATGCATTTCTATAACATTTAAGTATCTTCCAGCTCACACATATTTAGAGCTTTTTCTCATTTTTTTGTTTTTTTTTGGGAGTTTGCCATACATTTATGTGCAGTTGTGAGACGCCACTTAGAGGCTCTCCGCATGGATTTGTAATTTCAGTGGTTATGTGTTGGGAAAACTAGTACAAAACCACAGCCAGAGAACTGGCATTGTTAGTCTCCATGAGACCATTGAGCGTCTCAGGTTGACTCATATGTGCTTGTGGGGTTCTGTGTGTATAATTTTATTATGTGTCCATTCCTATAAATGCTCTACTATTAAGATACAGAACATTCTATCACCACACAGATCACCAGGCTGCCCTCCACAGCCTGTGACCAAAGCACCTTGCTTTCCTTCCCCATTCATATTTTGTTCAAATGCTCCAACAAATGCTAATCATTTTTGTTATGATATTTCCAATTTAAAGTGTCATATAGGTATAAATAACTACTATATAAAAATCCCGTTGGGATATTTTCAATTTAGCATAATTATTTTCTTATGATATATCTGAACTGTTCCAGGTATCTCTTATACTTTCTTTACATTGCTTAATGATATTACATGATATGGATGAACTACATTTTACTTAACTTGTGGAAGGAAATCTTGGTTCTTTTCACTTTTGAATTATCATACGTAAAGCCTTGTGGATGCTCACTGCATGCTTCTGAGAATCTATGACAAAATGTCTTACTTATGAGAGCACAAGCTTATTTGACATGTGGTTCCAGTGAGATTTTTTTTTTTGTTGTTTTTTTGAGGCAGGGTTTCTCTGTGATTTTTGGAGCCTGTCCTGGAACTAGCTCTTGTAGACCAGGCTGGTCTCGAACTCACAGAGATCCGCCTGCCTCTGCCTCCCAAGTGCTGGGATTAAAGGCGTGAGCCACCACCGCCCGGCCCTTTTAACACCTCTTCCTGAAGAAGTGGTAGAAACAGAAGTTCAGTCCCCAGCAGCAAGAGTGTAAAGCTGCTCTCCTCACATGTGGGGGAGCAGGAAAGAGAAGAACAGGCTAGAAACAAGGGCAGAAATAACCTTTCAAAACCTACTGCAGTGACCCATGTCCATCATCCAGGCTCTACCCTTCAATGGCTCTACAACCTTAAGGCCAGGACCACAAATGGGCACTGAGTATTTAATGCATGAGTCTATAAGGGGTATTTCTGATTTTAACCACGATGCTCATGTATCTTTGGCTATGAAAAAGTGAGTTTTCATTTTCCAGGACAAAATCTTCAGAGTATAATTGGTGGGTGTTGGATTTGTAAGAAACTGTGAACTATTTTCCAAAACAGACATGCCATTTTATATATGTATACATAGGCATGAAGTCCAAATACAACTTCTACAACATTGGGTGTTATCACTATTTTTATTTTAGATACTCTGACAGGTGCACATGGCTGTCCCATAGTGACTTTACTTTGAATTTCCTTATTGTGTAATGATGTAGACCATATTTTCATGTGCATATTTGTATTACATAAATTCCCTTTTGTGAAGTGTGTTTTCATATATTTTGCCCATTTTCTAATATTATTTTCCTTATTACTGTTACATTTTGAGAGTTCTTTATGTAGCTATACATGGAATTTGTAATATATACATGATTTCTTTTGGCCTGTTTCTTGTCTTTTCTTCTCAATTGACTTTCATGCTTTTCTTCTTGATGAGGACCAGTTTGCTAAGATCCATCTGTATTTTAATAGGCTGTTTTAGGGTGTGTCAATTTTAAGAACATTACCAATCCCTACATTTTGAAGATTTTCTATTATCATTCTAAAAGTTTCAATATTTAACCCTAGGTTCATGATCTATTTAGAGTTCATTTTCTGTATACGGTAGAAAGCTTCAAGGTTTAGTCTTTTGAAGGTCTAATCCTCTACCTCAAAATTATCTTCCATTTTGACATAAATAACATCCAGTAAACATTTACATATGGGAAGCTGTTCCATCAAAATGACAGAAAAGCTCATAGAATTCTGAAGTATGCCCCAGGGTCACTGGGAGGGACCATTTTCAAATTTGCAGACTAAATTATGTGAGTTGATAGCAAAGAGGAAAATGCTAGAAGGACACCAAAGTGGACCCGGGAGAATGAGTACAACCTTCTGTAACACTCACCTGGGATAAGTCAAAAATCCAAATAAAGAAACCAATAGGCCAGGAGACCTGCAACAGATGGGAAAGTGAGTAAATACTTGACTATGATGTATGAGAAGCAGACTTTGACATCAGGCAGTAGGTGGTGGTGCTGCTCAAGAAAGAGAAATGGGGGAAAGTTTGGGTGAGATAATGAGAATAAAGTTTTATAAGTAGACAAGACTCCAAGACATGAGGAGGAGATGGCATATTAATGGCTTTCATACTTGAAGCTGACCTTTGTGCAAGAATTTGATGGTTGGTAGTTGCAGAAAATGCTCTGAAAATTCAGTTTATATTGTTTTAAGTAAAAAACAAAAATCATGAAATATTGGAAGAAAAAAGCCATTCTCTTTCATGTGACTTTGGACTTTGCTGCATGTTGGATCTGACCCTGCAATAGGATTATTTTGGCTACAAATATGGCACCAAAGAATGTTTTCTCCATATCTAAGTCTCTTATGCATGAAGTGGATACATTTGAAACCGAAGTTCAGGTGAGATCCCAATGAACACTGGAGATAACAAGGCTGGGAGGCTCTGCTGTTTGACATCATAGCTCACGGTAGCCCCCTTTCCCACAAGACACTTTCGAGAGGATGGTGATGATTTCAACATCTTTTTACTGGAGAGACATGTTTCCTTCATTACATGTATGCCATCATTTCATCTTTATGACGATATATGTAAGAAGGCGACTATAGTGATGAAGGATTTGTTTTGGCTCACAGTTTTGAGGCCCCAGAGTGGCACCATTACTTGGGGCCATGGACAGGTGGCACATCGTCATGGAAACACGTGAAAGGAAATACTGACTAATTGAACAGCAAGCAGGAAAAGAGGAAGAGGGGGACTAGGATTCTACAGTCTACATCTAGGATGTGTCACTCATGGCAAAAAGACATCTCTTAAAGTCTCCAGTCCCCCTCAGTTGTACCACCTGAGCCCCAAACACTTAATGTGTGGACTTTTCAGGGACATTTACACAGACAACAGTGAAATCTCAAGGCAGGTGGAAATTAACTGCAAAGCTTGTTTCCTTTTTTAAATTGTTGCTGCATTTTAAGCTATATCTATCCTAGTCAGCAACCACAACTCTGCCGCTACCAACTGCCATTGGGCCACAAGAGCTGTAGTGTGAGGTAATTGTGTTCTCTTAGGCACCATCTCTTTCAAAGCTACAACAGGAACTTATCTAAATCTCTGTCACTCTAAAGAACTCAAGATTCAAAGATTGAAGTAGAATTCTGCTCCCTGGAGAGCTAAATAGCAAGCAGCTCACCTTTTCACATCTCCCCAGAAGTTTTCATGCTTCTCTTTCCTCTCCTTACAAACCTTTCTCCCCCTTGCTCCTCCCTACAACTTCCGGTCAGCTAGTTGCTGACCCGGCCTTCTGACTGCAGGTGAATTCTATTTAATCAAACACATCTTTGCATCATTAAACAAATGTTCTAGAACATAAAAAAGTAACACACCTTAAAATAATATTTTATCTGTCTCCTCATAAACCAACATTATTATTAAAGCAATGATATGGGAACACATCTTAAAATAATATTTTATCTGTCTCCTCAGTGATCACCATTATTATTGAAGCAATAATATGGGAAATTGGGACTTTTGGCCATCAACAATGCAGTTAAACTTTGGATTTATGAATGAAAAAGTTACATTCAAAAGAAGTAAAGATCAGCAGAAAAAAAAAGGAAAGATAGCTGAACAGGTTACTATGCTTGCAGCCAATCTTGATGACTTGAGTTCAATCCCCAGGATCCATATTGTCAGAGAAGAGACACATTTACTGCAAGCTGTCCCTTGTCCAATCTGTGCCTACTGCCATGATTCTCTCTCTCATAAAAAGTTTTAAAGACTGACAAAAGGAATGATTAGTCTATTATGTCTCATGATCTGTTGGAGGCAGACCCTGATCTAATAATCTAAGACACAGTTCACATGCTCCCTGCCTTATGCTGTGTGAATTGCCGTAGTGCCTAAAACTAAATAATATACATCATTATGGATGGCTGTGGCCATAACTTCTGAAGAAACTGGTGGCCCTGGTGTTCTTTGAGACATGACATTATTTCTATCACTCATGGCTTCCAAAGCGCAATCTGAAAAAAAAAACTCTCTTTTGATAGGACTGTTGTGTTCTACCTAAGACGTAAACTTTGTATGTTTGCATGATATAAAAGACAGACACAATGTCCTTTATATCTTCCTTTGACAGACAGCATTCGCAAGTATTGCATGTCTTGACTTAGAAAGCTGTGTCCTTGGACAGTGGTCCCAAGCACAATTACCCAGGAAACACATTAAAATTGTTTATTCTGGGACTTACTCTAAAAAATCCTGCATGTCAAAACAAAATGGATCTTTTTCATTGTGGTTCTTACAGATACTTAGCTGAGGCTAGCCCATGGGAGTAGCTTAACACTGGACCACACATTTTGCATTTGGTTCTATTTTTAGAGGGGAACATATTTTGGTAGATGTCCTGTGCTGTGTTGTCCCATTCTATTTATCAACCTTTGCCTGAGAAATATTTCAGAAGCCAAAGCTGGTGAGTGAGTGGTGTGTGTGTATGTGTGTTATAGAAGAGTGGTCACTTACTGGTCATTCACTATGAGACAGATGTGCTCTTGGTGTTTTGACTGCATTTTTTGGTTGATTGATGTCTGAGCTGTAGATTTTTATTTTCAGGCACCTAATCAGTATTTTAAGTGTGAATTTTGATGACTCTCTTCTCTTGTATGCATTCTTTCTTCTCATCTTTCTACATCTCACAAGCCAACCAATTGCTGCTGTCCAGTGTTAAGTCTTATCCTTCCTTTCTATTTCTCCCAACACTCCATACTGCAGCAGTAGACTCTGTCAATGTGCCCTCAATAAAATCACTTCTCTCAAACTCTAAGACCCATTGAGCGCGAGTCACTATTGTCAATTATCTTCTTTCGGTTTTCCTATCACTACCCATGATTATCAAGAATTAGCACATAAAAAAATGGCAATCAGAAATGATGCTACCCTTCTGCCACCTGCTCTCACCCTGTGCTACAAATCTAAGCCTTTACAAGCCTGGCTGATGAGTCCTGGACAGCCTTTCTTAGCCCCTTCTTCGTCTCCATTTCCATACCATATCCCTTTGTTTGCGTCCTGTCTGTCTTCAAATTCATTTCTGTTGTTTAATAAACTGAGAATTTGCTTACCCCAGGACCTTGACATTTTTTGTACTTCTCCCCAAAGGATCATCCTTCCCTCAGAACTTTTCCATGGCTCATAGTTTCACCTCACATAAACCTCTGCTCTCATATTATCTTTACTACAACCTTTCCAAGTGGCACCCAGTCTCTTTCTGTCGCTGCTGCTTCACTTTTTCTTTTTTTTGTATTGGTTTCTCCCCCCTTTACTCCTCTCAGATCCTCCGCACTTCCCTCCCCCCATCCAGATCCACCCCCTTTCTGTCTTTCATTAGAAAAAAAAAATGAAATTAAATTAACCAAATGGAAACTAACACATCGGAATAAAACCAAAGCTAAATAAACAACAACAACAAAATCAGAGGGAAAGGAGCCCAAGAAAAAGACAAGCAACTGATCAACACAGAGACCTACTTACTTACACACTCAGGAATCTCATTTTAAAAATGTTAAACTAGAAGCCATAATATCTATGCAAAGGAGCTGTAGGGTAAAATGAGAGAAAAAATTAAACTATGTAAATAAAATAAAAATAGGAAAAATTTGAAAAGCTCTGACACATGATGAGACAAAGAAACTCTAAACATGCTCTTGAGTTTGTTTGTTTGTTTTTTTTTTTGGCTATATGCTTCTGGGCCTGCAGCCCACCCTTAAGAGCAGTGTGTTTCCCCAATGAGACTATTTTGGAGGAAACTACATTTCATTCACAGGAGGTTACCAATTGGAAATCACTTCTGGGTTGAGGATGGGGTCATGTGTCCCCTTCTCCTTTCAGCTCTAGGACCCCATCAGGCGCAGAACTGCAGGCCCTGTGTATGCTGCATCAGTCTTTGTGAGTTCAAATGTGTATCCATTCTGTTAACAGGGCCTTGTTTCCTTGGTATCCTTCATTCCCCCTGGCTCTTAGCCCCTTTCTAGCTCATTTTCCACAGTATTCTCTGACCCCTGGTGGGAGAGATTTGATGGACTCATCCTATTTAGGGCTAAGCATTCCAAGATTCTCACTCTCTGCATTTCTGGCTGTGGGTCACTGTATTTGTTCCATCTGCTGCAGGAGGGAGCATCTCTGGTGATGGCTGAGCGAGGAGGTATTGATCTAGGACTGTAGTAGAATACTATGAGGAGACATTTTATTGATAGATCCTTTTAGTAGAACAATACTATTTGGTTTTCCCCTAAATCCCTGGACTATCTAGTCTTAGGTTCTTCGTCACTTACGCAGTGTCTAGTATGGGTTTCATCTCATGGAGTGAGTCTTAAATCAAATAAGATATCTGTTGGCTACTCCCACAAGCTTTGTACTGTTATTGCATAGGATATATTACAGGCAGGACACCATTGTAGATCAAAGGCTCGTGGCTAGGCTGGCATTTACATTTCTCCTTTCTTAGCGAGCAGAATTCCTTCTTGTAGAAAAGATGCTAGGACATAAGGGTGAGGGTTCTATTTCTGTACCACCTTGACTTCTCCACATTTGAGGAGTTGCGTAGGTGTTATCTTCAGCATTAGGGCCATACCATCAGTTCATGGAGGGCAACCTAGAGTCTTGGCAAGAGTCTGAGTTGTTTAGGTGATCCCATGGACCCTGTTGCCAACAACTCAGTTACATGCAAATAATTCCTAGTACTGGAAGCTTCATTTAGTGACACAAGATGTTCTGTTGGGACTCTTTGTCTCCAATTATTTGGCAATTTCATTTAAATTGCCTTAATATATGTATATGTTTTAGGAAGCTTCTAGCATATTAGATTTCCAAACTTGCCCCTAAATGGCCCTTCATTTTAGCTGTCTCTCCAATAATCTCTCCCCTGTCTCCCTCTTCCCTCCTCCTCCCTCATGACCCTCCTATTCCAGTACCCCTAATCCATCCATAGATATCTCATCTATTTCCCTTTCCTAGGAAGATCTACCTGTCTCCCCAGTCCCCTGCTCTATAACTAACCTATAAGGTTCTACATATTGTAGCATGGTTATCATTGACTTAACAGCTAATATCCACATACAAACAAATATATAGCATATTTGTTTTTTGGTTTCAGGATTATTTTTTCTAGATCCACCATTTGCTTGCAAATTTCATGATTTTATTTTTTTTAATGGCTGGGTAATATCCTATTGTACAAATGTACCATCCTTTCTTCACTGATTTTTCTGTTGAGGGATGTCTAGTTTGTTTCCAACTTATGAGTGCTTTGAATAGAGCAGCAATGAGCATGGCTGAGCAAGTGTCTCTGTAGTACAATAGAGCATCCTTGGGATATATGACCAAGAGTAGTGGTATCGTGGGATCTTGAGGTAGATCAATTCCCATCTTCCTGAGGAACCACCATATGGATTTCCATAGTGACTGTAAAGGTTTCACTCCCACCTGCAATAGATAAATGTTTCCGTTACTGCACATCCTTGCCAGCAAAAGCTGTCATTTGTTTTACTGATCTTGGCCATTCTGAATGATGTAAGGAGAAATCTCAAAGCATTTTTAATTTGTATTTCCCTGATGACTAAGGATGTTAAACGTTTTTAAGTGTTTCTCAGTCATTCAAATTTCCTCTTGAGAATTTCCTGTTTAAATTTGTATCACATTTTTATCTTGGATTATTTGTTTTCTTGATACCTAGGTCTTTGAACACTTTATATACCTTGAATATTAGCCCACTATTGGATTTGTAGTTGGTAAAAATATTTTCCTAATTTGACATCGTATGGTGTCATTTATCATGAAGACACTTTTCTGTTTCATGTGGTCTCCCATTTATTAATTGTTGATCTTAGTGCCTGTGTTTATGGTATTCTGTTCAGAAAGTCTTTTCCTATAGCAATAAGTGAAAGGCTATTTCTCACTTATCTTCCATCATGTTCAGGGTATTTGGTTTATTGTTGATGTCTTTGATCCATTTAGAGTTGATTTTTTTGTGTAGGATGATAAGTATGAATATCTTTGCATTCTTCCACACGCAGAAATTCAGTTTGACCAGCACCATGTGTTGAATATATTGTCTTATTTCCAATATGAATTTCTGGATTATTTATTTTAAAAAAGTGTTCATAAAATATATATATTTGTGCCTGGGACTTCAATTTCGTTGATCAATATTTCAATTTTTGTACCAATATTATGCTCTTTTTTATTACTACAGCATTGCAGTATAACTTGGTATCTGGGATAGAGAAACATCCAGCAGCAATTTTATTATTCAGAATTGTTTTAGATTTCTATGCATTTTCTTATTCCCATATAAAGCTGAAAATTTTTCTTTCAAGATCCATGAAGAAGTAAATTGGAGTTTTGATGGAGATTGCATTGAAATCTGTAGATTGATTTTGGTGGGATAAGCATTTTTATAATATTAATTTTACTGATTCATGAGCATGGGAAATCTTTCTATCTTCCGATATCTTCTTCAAAATCTTTAAGTTTTATCATCCAAATCATTCATTTGTTTGGTTACAGTTACCTCAAGATATTTCAGACTATTTGAGGCTATCATGAAAAGTGTTTTTTTTTCCTAATTTTATTATCAGTCTGTTTGTTATTTGTATATAGGAGAGCTACTAATTTTGGATAGTTTTTTAATCCAGCTCTTTTGCTGAAAGTGTTTATCAGCTGTAGGAGTTACCTAGTAGAATTTTTAGTGTTTCTTATGTATATAAGCAAATCATCTCCAAATAAAAATACTTTGACTTTTACCTTTCCAATTTGTATACTCTTGCTCCCCTTCAGCTGTCTTATTGCTCTGTATAAAACTTCAAGTATGGAGAGAATGGCTAACCTTCTTTTGTTCCTGATTTTAGTGGAATTACTTTGAGTTTCTCTCCACTAAAGTTGGTGTGACTATGGGCTTCCTATATCCTGCCTTTATACTGAATTATGTCCCTTGTATCTCTAATAATCACAGGATTTATATCATGAAGGTGCACTGGATTTTGTTAAAGACCTTTTCTGCATCTGAAAAGATAATCATGTGGGTTTTATCTTTCAGTCTGTTCATATTTTGGATTACATTTATGATTTTACATATGTTGAACCATCCCTGAATCTCTGTGATGAAGCCTACTTGATTGTGGTGGTTGATCTTTTTGAGTGTTTTTGGATTTGGTTTGCAATATTTTAATGAGAATTTTTGCTTCCATGTTCTTAAGGTAAATTAGTCTACAATTCTCTTTCTTTGTTGGGTCTGTATGTGGTTTGGTTATGAAGGTAACTGTGGTCTTCAAAAACAAGCTGGGCAATGTTACTTGTATTTTGTGGAATGATTTAAGGAGTATTGGCATTAACTCTTTTGAAAGTCTGGTAGAATTCTGCACTAAGACAATCTGGCCCTTTTAATTGCTATTTCTATTTCACTAGGGTAATAGGTCTGTGGGGATGTATTTGTAGATAAATATTGCTTAAATTATGTTTTTTCATGAAATGTCTTATTTTTTTATCTATTACAGCTGAACTTTTTGTTTGGCATCTGTGTTTTCTTAGAGTCTGTCTACAAGACATTTTTCCAGCCACTCTGGCTTTGAGAGTCTCCACTGAGAAGTCGGGTGTAATTCTAATAGGTCTGTATTTGTGTGTTATTTGAGCTTTTCCCCTTCCAGCTTGTAATATTCTTTCTTTGGTTTATGTGTTTAGTGTTATGATTATTATGTGTTGAAGGGAATTCTATTTCTGATTCAAGCTATTTGGTGTTCTGTGTGCTTCTTGTACCTTTATAGGCACCTTCTTCTTTAGGTTAGAAATTTTTTCTTCTATGATTCTGTTAAAAATATTTTCTGTCTTTGACCTGGGTTTCTTCTACCTCCTTTGTTCCCAATATTTGTAGGTTTGGTCTTTTCATAGTGTCCCAGATTTCCTGGATGTTTTGTGCCAGGATTTTTTTTAGATTTACCATTCTCTTTGACCAAGGTATCCATTTCTTCTACCATTTCCTCGGTGCCTGAGATTTCTCTGCCGTGTCTTGTACTCTGTTGGTGAATCTTGCCTCTGTGGTTCCTATTCAAGACACTAAAATTTTCATTCCCAGATTTACTTCAGCTGGGGTTTTCTTCGTTGATTCTGTTTCTGTGCTCAGACCTTGCACTGTTTTATTCATTTCCTCCCACAATTTCTTTGTTTGTGTTTTCATAGATTTCTTTAAGGGATTTCTTCATGTATCTTTAAGGACCTCTAACATAGGCATAAAGGCTATTTAAAGGTCTTTGTCTTGTGTTTCAACTATGTTGCAGATCTTGGAGCCTACTATGGTAGTGTCGTTAGGCTATAGTGAAGATATATTGTCCTGAATATTAATAATTTCATTTTTATTTTTACATCTAGGCATCTGTGTTTGGAATGATTGTAATCCTAGATGCTGATATCTCATTTTTTGTTGGGTGAGTGTTTTGTTCCCTGGTTTCTGTTACCCTCTTTGGTTCTTAGGAGGGTGTGGTAGCTGCATCTTCCTTGTAAGGGAATGCTTCTGAGATCCTACCAAGTGTGGCCACTGGGGTTTCCAGGTAAAATGTGTTTCTATGTATTGAAAACTAACACTTAGAAATGTGGATGAGCTAGGAGTTGCTGAGGGGTTCCACAAGAGGGAGAAAAGCAGGTGTTCCACTGGTACCAGCTTAGGTCCCTGGGAATGGGGGAAGAGAGTGAAAGATGGCTTGCCACAGAGCTGAAGATGAGACTTGGAGCTTGGATTTGGAGAAAGAAAGGGGATGGGACGATCTGCAGTTACCTGCTTTCCTGGCCGAAATCTTCCCTTTTCTTATAGTCTTTCTTATGACCTGGATTGTGGCATGCATTCGTTCAGTGTTTCTTATCTTTCTCCCTCAGTTAAGAAAACAGCAAGAGGAGTTTTTATCTGCTTCTTGTTAGTGTGTCTATTTGTAGCTGTACATAGTGAGTGCTCATCAGACCCATGCAAGAATATGAATATTACAGCAGAGGTCATTTGGACTTTCTTGCAACAACGCTCTCTATTTGTGCCCCCCAGACTTCAATAAAGTCTCTGCATATCTTGTTCTCTGTAATTCATTTTATTTAGGATCTTATTTACTGTGTGGTATTATGCTTAGTGTTTATAAAGAGCAGGGCTATTCCTGCAACAATAACTCTTTATTGTCTTTTGCTTTAATCTTTCTATTTAAAGCTTCTCAGTGTCACTTCCTATCCTTTTATTTGATACTTTCAGATTTAGATTAAAAACTTAAATGTCTATTCTAACTTCCAGGGCTATCACTAAAAATAAACAATGCTGTATAGCTAAAACAAATCAAAAGACTAAAAACAATAAAAAATGTTCAGGAATATTGACAAAAATATAAATCAGGCAAACAATGAAGAAAAAGATGACAAAATCCAGCAGTGCTGATAGCATCAAATATGGCTGTAATATAACTCAATGATACAGTTTATATAAGAGATACACTAGACCATCAATTCAGAAGTATTATTTATATTGAGCTGATATGTATGAAAATGCCAATTGAAGGAAGACTTTTTCCTCATGTGTATGTGTGTATCTAGGAACAATAAATTAATATCTATATATTAAAATCTATCCTTTTAATTTAAAAATGGAGGCTAAAAAGAAAGCATGCTATATGGGTCCTCAGTGCCCTCACAGGTAGGGAAGGACTCCAAGTATCATTCTACGTGTCCCAGATAGCTACAGAACCCTTTGATAGAGGACCGTGTACCTTTATGCAGAACAGGGATGTCTGCATATGCTCCCCATTCCCTGATGCCTGGGATGCTAGCGCAGTCTGCTCCTTTTCAACCTACCCAAGTAGCATTTGTTTTATGACACGTGAGCACCACCATGTATGGTCAAGTGTTAACAGACCCATATGTGGTTCAGTGGAGGGCTTTGTGTAGAAATCTAGCTCTCCGCACACTGTATGTAGTCATGGGCCCTTGGAATGCTGGTGGTTCTGTAGCAGTGAAATGGGCCAGGTTGCCCATGGGCATCTTGCCAGCAGAGCAGATGGACCCAGCAGGGGCAAGCAACAGAGCACGCATGTTCTTTCTGGGCACACGAATATTTAGCATTGTGTCTTCTATTTACAGGAGACAAATACCTGAACAGAAAGGCTGAGTTTATAAAATAAGAGTCAGAAAGGGTGAGTGCTCAGCCTTAATTAAAACCCTCACATAAAGAATCCTGGAGAACTCACCTTACCAGGAACTCTTACAGAGTAACTGGGTACAGACAATCTATCATAAATCAATCCCCATTGGAGGAAGTAACGGTGTGTCTTTCTACCCCAGAATCTCACAAACTCACAACAAAGCCTCAACTTTTAAAGTTGGACTATGTTGGAGAATTGTGGCCAGCAATGAAAGTATTTATATCAAGTATTCATTATTTGAAAATGAATTATTAGAATTATTAGAATGGACTATTAGAATAAGTCTTTGAAGCACTTTTATTCTTTTAACTTGCTCATTTAAATAAACAAAGAGCTAGATCTCGTTTCTTTTTCCCAGAGGTGACAGTGTGGAGAAAGGATGCATGTGCAGACTGAGCAGACATAGTTACACCTTGAGACTCTGCTCCAATGTCATCCGTGTCGTGTTCCATTTTCAGAAGGTAAAAACTTGAAAAGCAGCACAAGCAATTTAAAAAATAACGCAAATCACTTTAACATATAAACATTTTATCCACGTAAAGTGGACACTCAAAATTCACGGATATTCTGTGTGTGCACACATGCGTGCGCTTGTGGTAAGTGCTCATATGTGTGTGCACATGTGCTGTGTGCATCCATTTGTATGTGCAAATGGTTGTAGGCTTGAATGTATGTAGAGGCCAGAGGCTGACATTTGGTACTTCTCCTGCTCTCCTCCTCATGCTTTGAGACAGCCCATCTTGCTGAGTCTGGAAGCCACTAATTCAGTGAGACTGGGTGGGCAGCAGGCCCCAGAGAGCCTCCAGCCTCAGGTCTGAGTACTGGGCTATGGGAATATGCTTTCTTGTAGGCGCTACAAATCTCAGCTCATACCATCTTGTTTCACAACAAGTGTTTTGCTTTCTGAGTCGTCCTTTCAGAACTTATGGGATGATAATAATTCTGCATATTAACATAGCCTCCTATCTACCCCACACGGAAATATATATCATATACATCAGTCCCAGATCCTCCGAATACTTCATGAGTAGTTAAGGCAGACCTGGGAATCTCATGCAACAGATGGGGAAAACAGAGATCATGCAGGGAAGTGATTCAGACTAAGATCCTTCATCATTTATCAGGGTAACTTCCTTTTAAAAAATGTTGTTTATGTATTTATTTATTTAGTGTGTGTGTGTGTCTGCATGAATTTATGTGCACCACATGTGTGAAGGTGCCTGAAGGGGCCAGAACAAGTACCAGATTCTCTGACACTGGAGTCACTGATCATTATGAGCTACCCTGTTGTTGTTAGGAACTAAACCAAGGTCCTCTGCAGAAGCGGCAAGTGTTGCTATTGGCTAAAACATCTCTCCAACCCTTAAGCTCGTATTTTGACAGGTTAGAAACTACACACCCAAATTGTTGTTTAGACTGACAATTAAAAATACAGACCGCCGCCTTGGGGCACGAGGCTGCTGATGAAACGTTCAAGTATGAAGAACAAATCAAAAAATCTATCCAAAGTCGGCTTCAGTGCATTTCAGATAAAGTTGTCTTTAAGATACAATGTGGCCATTGAGCTGTTGGAATTGACATCTGCTACTAGGCTTGGGCAGAGCAAAGTATCACCTGGAGGTTCATGCTGTAGCATGCAAAGTCAGTGTGTCTTTCTGTTATCGCGGGCTTGCAGAGGAAAAAAATCAGCTGTAAAAACTTTGTAAAGATACAAAGAGGATTTCTTTTAAAGGTTTATATATTTCACAGAATCTGAAAGAAAAATATTCTAGGAAGCGGTGATGTATGACAGACCAGTAAATGATCACTTGTGCAGAGAGCGTGGCACTCAAAGACAAATGAGCTTGGGGCACAATAGAGTTGTACATGCAAGATGAGCTACTGTGTGGATGGGGCGAAAACTCAATGTCTGAAACCCACTAGCTCTTTAATTCTGCCTTGAGGTCATGAGAAGAGAGACAATTAAATTGAAAAAAGAAAAACCAACATGACACATTACTAAAAGCACTCAGATTTGGTGGCGGTCTCTGTATACATACGGAAGCAACTGTTCTCCTGGGTGTTAAGAGGGAATCGCTCACTGTACCCTCTAGTGCACCCAGCTCTCCTGGGAACCGTGAGCCATGGAGAATGGTCAGAGGGCACAGGGCTTTAGGCACACACATACAGTCCCCACGGTTTCCTTCCAGTGCCTCAAAATGTGGGAAAGTGTGCTGAGCCCCCAGAGCAGAGGTGCAATATCTCAGCTGCGGCTCCTCCCTCCACTGCTCTGCCTCTCGTCTCCTCCTCTGTCCTGCGGTTTCTGGGTTTCTCTAGTTTGTGTCCACCTTGTTTCTTCTGATGGCTCCACGGCACCTTTCACCTCCTCAGCTCCTTTGAAGATGAGTGAATCATCACACCCGACAGGATTCTGAATGCTACCCATCCTTGCTAAATAAGAAGGAGAACCCAAAGAAAAACATATAGGCATCCTCCTGAATATTAACCTTCATCAGGCGATGAAAGGAGACAGAGACAGAGACCCACATTGGAGCACCGGACTGAAATCTCAAGGTCCAAAGCAGGAGCAGAAGGAGAGAGAGCACGAGCAAGGAACTCAGGACCGCGAGGGATACACCCACACACTAAGACAATGGGGATGTTCTATCGGGAACTCACCAAGGCCAGCTGGCCTGGGCCTGAAAAAGCCTGGGTTAAAACCGGTCTCTCTGAACATAGCGGACAATGAGGACTACTGAGACCTCAAGAACAATGGCAATGGGTTTTTGATCCTACTGCACGTATTGGCTGTGTGGGAGCCTAGGCAGTTTGGATGCTCACCTTACTAGACCTGGATGGAGGTGGGTGGTCCTCGGACTTCCCACAGGGCAGGGAACCCTGATTGCTCTTTGGGCTGACGAGGGAGGGGGATTTGGTTGGGGGAGGGGGAGGGAAAGGGGAGGCGGCGGGGAAGAGACAGAAATCTTAAATAAATAAATAAATAAATAAATAAATAAATAAATAAATAAATAAATAGAAATGTTTAATTACGTGGCAAGGGTTGGAAAAGCTTTGTGACAACAAAGACTCCTCACTGTCCTACAGATCTTTTGTTAAAGGGTCAAATTCAGCAACCACGCTCTTTTGAATAGACAGTTCCACTGTTTCAATCAAGCCTCTCCTCCAGCACAGAGTGGGAGAACTTCAAATGAAGAGTTCCTTAACCAATTTACCAACCTACAAGGAACCAGTAAGTTTTAAAAGAGTCCAAAGAGAGTGAAGATTATATAATACTGTCTGTGGAATTCTATTTGAGCATGAGGTGGGCTGGCTAGCCAAGATATTCTACAAAGATTTGAAATTAACTGTGATAGTTTTAATGTCAGCTTTTCATAATCACCTGGAAGGAAGATATCAGTGAGGGATTTTCTGGATCAGGTTGTCCTGTGGGTGTGCCTGACGTGGGTTGTCTTGATTGAATTACTTTATGTGGGAAAACCCCACCCCACCCAGCAGGAGTGGCACCATACCTAGCCTGGTTTGGATCCTGGGTCGTGGAGAGAGATGAGCAGTGGGCATGTGTGCATATTTGTCTCTGCTCTTGTCTGTGGATGTGACCAGTGGCGTCGGGTTCCTGCCTTGAATTCCCTACAATGATAAAGTGTAAACTGGAACTGTAAGCTAAGCAATCCATTTTCCTGCTAACACTGCTTTTGTGCAGGGTACTTTATCACAGCAGCAGAAACGAAACTAAAGCATCAGCATGAGTTCCTCTCGCCCGCCAGAAAGACACGATCATTTCTCCATCTTCAGCTGAAGCCCAATCTTGTGTCCTCTGCTGCCTGCCCAATTCCTCTCACAGGATGAGGACAGACACATTTTCGAACTCAGCACTCCTTTGAAACTAAGACCTTTCACTGAATGTTCACGACTAGACAGGAGAGGATAGTGATTCCTGACAAAACAGTATGGCCATGTCCTGTTCTGAAGGAAATCAAACATTTCATTATTTACTTGGGCATCTGCTGTTTGATTCCTGAAAGATAATCATAATTCCTTAACACCCTGTTTTATAAAAATAAAATAGGACACAAGCAAAAGTAGTCATGACTTGTCTTCTTGAGTGTGCTGACCATATTGAGCTTCAGGCTTGTTAGTTTAAATTTTGTATTTTTCAAATATGAATAATAATGGTAACAACATCAGGTGTGTGAGGACAGACATATACTGAATGGAAAAATAATGAAAAGTGGCATATATTTTCATAAACATTGGCTATTCTTAATGTAATTATTAATAGGAAACTATTAAATCCCTATGTTGATGTTAAAATATTAATTCTAATATATAAATGTCTAAAATTATAGTTTTGTAAAGCTGTACTTCATCGGATGGCATCAGTCCTATGACAGTAATATCTGAAGACTTCCACAATAAGACTCTAACCCTGAGCAATCATATCCACTTTCTAAAGTGTAATCGTTAGTATTCACATTGGGTCTTATCTCACTGAGTAATGGAGATTACAGGAGAGATGGCTCAGTTGGTAAAATACTAGCTTGACAACTAGTGTTTAAATCCCCAAGACCCATAAGAATTCCTGGTGGACACAGAGAACCACTTGCAATTTAATCATTCTAGAGGGAGAGACCAGATCCCCAGAACAAACTGGATCCTTTATTTCTGAGTTCAACTGAGAGACCATGCCTCAAAAACCAAAGTGAGAAAGGACTGAGAAAGACTCCTATGTTGGTCTCTACATATGTGTGCATCCATGTACATGTAAAAGCATGCGCACATGCATGCACGCACGCACACACACACACACACACTGACACTTGTTAAAAAGAAAAGAGAGAGATGAACTACTTCTGTGGAGGCTGCTTCTTTTCTTTGGTTTACATTTGTGATTTAATCTTGGAGCCTCTCTTTCACAAGGGCTCCTGATTTTCACCTGTGAGAGGCACAGGAAAGAATTCCCAGCACCAGGCTGGCCTCTTGGCCCCACTAACAGGGAACAGACGCATACTCAAAGTATTTCGTGTTGTTGTTCTCAGCCTTGCTGTTTCCTGTGCATGCCCTTGTCATTTTGTATTCCCTCCTTTCTGCACATATGTCCTTTTTGTAACCTCTCTACAGGTCTTCCTCCAGAGTCTAAAAGCACGGGTCTATGAAAGCATGTGTATGTGTGAGTGATAGAGATAGTGTCATTGGAGTCCACTAAGGATTGATGAATGAATACAGCCTCATGACCGTTCAGACAGGGTCTCAAAAGATCACCCAGTCAGACTTTCCTATCTCAAGTCAAACCTCCCCCAAAACTGAAAAGAATTGTCTTCCTTTAGTCCAGACAAAAGGACACTTCCAGTGGTTCCCCAGAAGCTGGGAGTGACATTTTAATGCTAGACTTTCTAGATAAAGACGGACACCTCAGCGAAACAAGGCAGTGTTTCATTTCGTTTTTCTTCAAGGCCCTGAACTTCCCACATAAAAGCAAAGTCATTTAAATGAATCTGTTATTTCCAGTTCCAAAATGTGCTAAGATACTGGCAAAAATACATTGTTGCCAGCTTAAGCCTTCCAGACCTCTTACTTGGGTATGTTATCTACTGTTTCTTAAGGTTACAGCTATCTTAGAGAACAAAAGCAAATGTCTGGAAAGGCAATTCTATAGCCAGGCTCCTAGTCCAAGGTCAGAAAAGAAAGTCATCTGCAGGACTGTGTTTGGAACACACATTTTCTGCCATTAAACGCTTTTGTACTTGACAATGCCACAAGGAATTAAACTAATTCTGCAGTTGGCCGAGGTACTGATCTCTGTGGGGTCGCCATCAAGCTCAGCAAAGTCCCTTACCTGAGGACCTCTCTGCGGATTCCTCCTAAAAGTACACAGACATAGCTCTATCGTGTATTGAAAGGGTTTTTGCCCCCAACTTTTAGAAGACAATTGCAACATGAGGTGAGTGTTTTTTTCTCCTTGAAGTATACAAGAATATTAATGTACCTGCCACTGCAGTTGATATATTATTTAGTTTAATTTTGTCATTTCCCATGTTATGAAATGAGAGTTCATGCTTCAGTCTTCAAAACTCATCTATTTCTAATACAGAGTTGCAGTAAGACTAAGCACTGGGAGCCTGAATTTGCTCTAGAAATGACACATCGTGTGAGGCCTTCGATTAGATTCGAGCCAGAGCTCAGGGAAATTCTGCCAAGTCTGTTAGAACCCACAGATTCTTCAACTGAAGAGGAGCATCCACTTTATGGCTTGGAGTTTGTTCCGCCAAAAAGAAAGAGTAAATACATAAAATTGGAGAATTGCCTCTATGACTTGTAGTCCCATCTTTATAGTCTTGGGTTCTTCGTATCACAGGGACTGGCCACAAAACATGGCAATTTTAATAAAACCAAAACTTGTGGCCATAGTCTCCTAACAGCTTTACCTGCAGTGGAACAAACACTTTCAACATCCTTTCTGATTTGACTGATGCTAACCGCGTTAGGATTTGCTCTCTGGCTTGCTGGAAGAGGCTCATGGGCTGAGGACATGACTCAGTGGATAAAGATCCTGATGTATAAGTGGGAAGACCTGAGTTCGGATTGCTTTTGTATGTAGTCTCAATGACCCTATTGCAAGATGGGAGGTGCAGATAAAAACAAATCCCTGGCAGGTGTGAGCAGCTGGTCCAGAATGTGCAGGCATGAACAAGAGACCCTGCTTCAGATGAGATGGAAGGAAAAGCCTTTCTGTGTCCAAGGCTCTCTTTTGTGCTTCAAAATACCAGTGTGCAAGTGTTTCTGTTTTTAAATTGGGAGTTTTCCCCATCTTGAATTGTTAGGAAATGGAGACTACGATTCAAATGATGGCTAGAAATACCCATTTTCTGTGACTAATATCTGTGATATCATAAATGTAGCCCCATCTAATACCCAATTTCAACTCTGCTGTTTGTCCAGTTATGCCTAACAAATGTTCTTGGTGGTCTTTACAGTCGGCCTTTGGATAGATGCTGAAGGGGCACAGGTGCAGTCACAGGAGGTAAGGACCTCCTCATTGGCCCTGCCTCAGCTCCCATTCCTTCCTTTCTGCTTTGAGCAGCAACAAAGTTAGTGGAGCTGCAGAAGCCATCATGATACCATGAGAAGACCTAACCTATCTGAATAACATGGACTCTGACATACTGGAACAAAGACACATTGATAGCTGCCTCCCTATTTGTAGAACCCTTGGTTTACAGAGTTTAGAATTCTATGTGGAAAAAGAAAAGAACTGTATATTTGTAAGTATATTATACTCCATATTCAGTATCCACTAAATGCTTGTTATATGATTGTCAAATATTAGGAAATAGAGTAAACAATTTTTTAAAAAGAATTCTCTGTGCCCTATGTTGCCATTGTATAACTTCTTTAACGTGAGAAACACTAAATCATTCATTCAGTAAGTAGCATTACAGAACGTGATTAGAATTAGCAATTCCGAATATGAGATTCCAAGGAAGGGAAAAAGCGATGATAAAAAAAGGGGGTGAGAGACATCAGGAGACAGGACCATGTCTAAAGTTCTCTACCTGAATGCTGACTTGAATGCTCCAGACACCAGTACAAAGGACTTGTGACAAATTCTATTATACAATCAATGGTGTCCTTATCTCAGCATTTCCTCAGCAGAAGAGAAACTGCCGTGGATTAGGAAATGGTAGGGCATTTCCACCATAGTTAAACAGGCTCACTGCAGGGTGTTGTGGACAAAACTCTCATCTCTTAATAATTACATCTTTTACACACCTTTTCTTGGCCTTGGTGTTAATAGTGCAAATTTCACACAAATAAAATCTGTGTAAGTCACCAATAAGATGCAATAAAACCCATGCTTTTCTTTTCGTTTTTAATTCCATTTCAACCCTGACTACAATCAAGATAATTTAAACAAATGAAACGTGAGACTATGTCAAAAAGCATTTTAATTTCTCAGCCAAAGCTTTGATAGTTATTAAGAAACATGTTCATAACAGGCTTGTTGGTCTGCATTTGTAATCTCAGCACTTGGGAAACAAAGTGGGGACAATCAGGAGGTTAAGGTCATCATCAGCTGCAGAGTGAATTTGAGACCAGCCTGGGCCACATGAGAGCTTGACTCAAAAACAATAGCAAAACTATGTGCTTACAAAGGGATTGCTGAGGGGCTAGGGTAGTATGTACTCATCACTCAAATCTTGCCCCTGGAGACAAGGGCTGTGTAGACCCTGCTTGGCTACGTCATCCTTGGAAGCAATCATGGGTGATATTGTCAAGTTGACAAGAGCTAGGCTCATCCAGGAGATAAACCTCTGAGCATGTTTGTGAAGAGCTTCTAGACTTGGTGGGAAGACCCACTCTAAATTATGTAGTACCACTCCATGGGCTTGGGTCCCCAGCTAAGTGAAACAGAAAATAATCTAATCCCCAGCATTCATTGCTCTCTTCTTTCCTTCCGTGGGTGCATGTGATTGGCTGTCATCTGCTCCTGCCATCCTGCCTTCCCGCTATGATGGGCGGTATCCTCTAGTGCTGTAAGCCATAAATAAGCCACTCTTCCCTTAGGTTGCTTATGTCAAGTGCTTTATGATAACGATGAGCAAAGGAACACAGGGACACAATGGTGGCAGTGGTACCTTGCTCTCCCACTCATTACTGGTGGAGAGCAAGCTTGTCGCCCAGGGTAGAGCAACTTCTACAGAGGCCCATCAGGCTTCAGAAAGAGGATGCAACCATCTCCATATCGTCGTCTTATGCAAACTCTCTGGAAGCTTTAGCCACTGATGATACTTCCATGGACATGTTTTGTCTTTAAATGGTCTTTTTATCTTTCCTCTTTCCTCTCTTCTCATCCTTCTAGATTTCTCTGATGTTTGTTCCAGGTGCCCAGTCATTCTCTTACCAGCTAGAAAAATAAAATTAAGAAGCAGCATAATCATCCCAAGGAAATATGCCTGCAATGTCACTTTGGTCTCTTCTCCAAAATGCTCCCCCTGCTCTTCTGTTACCCTCCCTCGATCCCACCCAAACCTCGAGTCTCCTCCGTGTCACATTATTACATATGGAAAAGCAAAATAAAGCTTGTATTCCTGCTAAAATAAGTAACTAACTTGCTAGGCACTTATTCAGTATCAAAATCTATGCAAGGTACATATTATATATGCATAATATACCATTTAACTAATGTAATAATATTTTAAGAAAATAATATTTTATTCTGATTTCACTGAGGGGCCAACCTGTGTCATATCACACTCAAAACTAGAATCAGAAGCCGGGCCCAAACTGTGATATTTTTTTTTTTTTTATTTTTATTAAAGATTTCTGTCTCTTCCCCACCTCCGCCTCCCCTTTCCCTCCCCCTCCCCCAATCAAGTCCCCCGTCCCTCGTATGCCCAAAGAGCAGTCAGGGTTGCCTGCCCTGTGGTAAGTCCAAGGTCCACCCACCTCCATCCAGGTCTAGTAAGGTGATCATCCAAACTGCCTAGGCTCCCACAAAGCCAATAGGTGCAGTAGGAACAAAAACCCATTGCCATTGTTCTTGAGGTCTCAGTAGTCCTCCTTGTCCACTATGTTCAGCAAGACCGGTTTTATCCCAGGCTTTTTCAGACCCAGGCCAGCTGGCCTTGGTGAGTTCCCAATAGAACATCCCCATTGTCTTATTGTGTGGGTGTACCTCTCGCGGTCCTGAGTTCCTTGCTCGTGCTCTCTCTCCTTCTGTTCCTGATTTGGACCTTGAGATTTCAGTCCGGTGCTCCAATGAGGGTCTCTGTCTCTGACTCTGTCTCCTTTCATCGCCTGATGAAGGTTAATATTCAGGAGGATGCCTATATGTTTTTCTTTGGGTTCTCCTTCTTATTTAGCTTCTCTTAGAACCTGAGTTATAGGCTCAATGTCCTTTATTTATGGCTAGAAACCAAATATGAGTGAGTACATCCCATGTTCCTCTTTTTGGGTCTGGCTTACCTCACTCAGGATAGTGTTTTCTATTTCCATCCATTTGCCTGCAAACTTCAAGAAGTCCTTGTTTTTTAAGTTCAAATGGCCAAAAGACACCTAAGGTCATGCTCAACTTCCTTGGCGATCAGGGAAATGCAAATCAAGACAACTTTAAGATATCATCTTACACCTGTCAGAATGGCTAAAATCAAAAACACCAATGATAGCCTTTGCTGGAGAGGTTGTGGAGAAAGGGGTACACTCATCCATTGCTGGTGGGAATGCAAACTTGTGCAACCACTCTGGAAAGCAGTGTGGAGGTTTCTCAGGAAATTCGGGATCAACCTACCCCTGGACCCAGCAATACCACTCTTGGGAATATACCCAAGAGAGGCCTTATCGTACAACAAAAGTATATGCTCTACTATGTTCATAGCAGCATTGTTTGTAATAGCCAGAACCTGGAAACAACCTAGATGCCCTTCAATTGAAGAATGGATGAAGAAAGTATGGAATATATACATATTGGAGTATTACTCCGCAGTAAAAAACTGTGATATTTTTAACTATTTTGCTCCTTTGAGAAATAGAGCTGACAGTCATACAATGAAATAAAAGTTGTTCTAAATTGTTCTTGAAAAGATAGCCAGAAATAATTTCTCTTGATGCCTCTAGACATGTTAGTATGGAGGGGTGAAAACTCACAAGGTCTCACTCAGCCCTATGCAAAGACAGCTACAGAATGGCCTAGGGAGAAATAGTCTTCCCTGGGAGGAGCTCACCAATTGGCTATCCAATACCAAATGGTCAACCTCGGGAACAGTTACATCCAAACAGCATACAACTGAGCAATTTCCATTTGTATATTTAGAAATATAAAGAAAAAAAGCACATGCAAATCTATAAAAATAGAGAAAAGAAAAAGAAATCCAATTGCGCTGGAAATTTCTTCCTCGGTGTAATCATGATGCTTTGTTTGAGGCTTCCTGGTCTTAGCCAGTGAGAACAGAGACTGAAGGTCTCCCCCAGCCTGAGATGTGGCTTAAAGGCAGACATTGTTCCCTCTGCCTTCATGGAAGCAGCAGACCTCTGCTCTCTTAGCATCTTAAAGTCACCATGGGAAAAGCTAATTTTCTCTTTGAAAACTCAGTGTGCAGGAGTGAAGAGTTCTTGCTTACCATTTGCAAAAACCTGAGCTCTATCCCTTGTACAAAAAAAGTAAATAAACAGGAGAAGAAATAAAAGAATTGAACACTTAAATTAGTGTATGCTGGAAGTAAAGGAAAATGAAGAGTACTTTTATTTTTAAATTTTTTTACTTTTTTAATTGATTTCTTGGGAATTTCACTTCATGCATTTTAATCCCATGCTTTTCCCAGTCCTGCCATATCTGCCCTTCACTGTTGCAGTGTCCCCCTCCAAAAGAAAATTTAAAAAATATAAATATTAGCCCCCTCCAAAGAAACCACTTCACTCCTTTGTCTTTGTCCTCTTCTCCATCACCTGTTTATTTGTCTTAGTGGCATCGGGAGCCACCGTGTGTTAGCAGTATTCTCTTCTTTCCTGACAGCGTTGCTTTCAAATGCTCATTGTAATAAGTCATTGAACCAGCTCGCAGCCTCTGGATTCTGGTAAAACATCTATACTGGATCCTCACCAAAACTCCTCTTAGATATCCTGCTATTGCCCCAATCATGGGGATCCTGCGGCTATGGTTCCACAGGACTAGTCCCTTCACGCAGTCCATCAGGGCATAAATGGGGTAGATGTTGGGGTGGGCCAACTCACAGCACTGTTTATGTGCCTGGATGGTAGCTGAGTTTGTCAGTCCAGGCCACCCCCTTGGGCGAGTGGTGGAGCCAGCTCTTCTGAGTACCAGGACAACTCTCCCGGGGCTGGGTAGGGACTGGGCCAGCGAGGCACTAGGTGGGTTTGTGGGTGTCTTCCACCCACCAAATCCTGATCACTTTTATTTTTATCTACTATTTTCCCATCCATTATACAAGTTAGAAAATTACTCTTTCTTCATTCCTTGGGTTATATTTAAGTTCTTCAACCATAACATGGAAATACAAAGGATCTAATTATTAAGGATTCAGACACAAACTAAAGGGGGGCTTAGTACTATCCTTAGCTTCCATTCTGTTTGTTTGGGGGGAAACAGGTGTTGATTTTTGTCTTTGTTTTGGTTTATTTACTTATTTATTTATTATTGTTCTTACCTTAAATTCATTCATTATTCTGCTTATTGGGCAAGCATTTTAAAGTATTTGTAACTTGAAGTATCATTTTTAAAAGCTAAAGAGATATCTTAGCCTGTGAAATGTTTGCCAGACAACCATGAAGATTTGAGTCAGACACACAGAATCCATGTAGAAAGCAACTGGGTCAGTGCTCCTGTAAGTTCAGAGCTAGAGGCAGAGACAGGTGGACCATGCAGCCTTCCTGCCCAGCTAGGTTTTACTGAGTCAGTAGGCTATAGGTTCAGTGTGTTGACCCTGTCTCAAAACTTAAGTGGTGGCATGATTCTGACATCAACCTATGGCCTCCCAATGCATGTGCACACTCCAATGTACATACATGAACTTATACAAAAAACCACACATGTACACACAGTCTTACACATACATAAGTCTTTAGAAATCTGAAAATTACCTAAATAAAAGAAATTAATAGTTTGCACATGGTCTTTTATGTAGCCAAACTGGCATTTTCCCTTTTCCTATTCAGTGTTGAGGAATAAATGCATGAAAATATTGAGCCAAAATGCTTAAGGCAAAATGCTTGTCTAAGGAGCTTTCAGAAAAAGTGTCCAAAGAAGGGGGAGAGTGAAAATGCGTCCCTAAATACTTAATTCAGTTGAATTTGAGAACAATTGCTGAGCACTTCCTAGGTACCTGTAGTTGTGAATTCTTCTCTAAGGAATGAGCAGTAAAGGAAGCCTGGTGTTTGCAGTTGGTTGGTTTGGCTCCTTTACTCTTTTGGCTTTTTAGTCTTCTGACTTTTGCAGGCCCCCCCCCATCCAGCTCCCAAATAGATCACACATGGAGGCTTATTTAGTTTTGAATGCCCAGTCTTAGCTTGGCTTGTTTCTTGATAGCTTTTCTTAAATTATCTCATCTGTCTTTGACCTTGAAGAATTTGATTTTTCTCTATTCCTGTATACCTTTTATTTCCTTCTTGCTCCTTGTCTGGCTGTGTAGCTGGGTGACTGGGTGGCTAGGTGGCCGGATGGCTGACCCCTGAAGTCCTCCTCCTTCCTCTCTAATTCCCATATCTTAGATAATTTCCCCCAGATTTCTCCTTTTATTTACCCTCTCTGCCTCCCAGCCCCGTCTATTTGTCTCCCCTGGCTTGCTATTGGCCATTCAGCTCTTTATTAGACCAACAGGTGTCTTAGACAGGCACAGTAACACAACTTCACAGAATTAAATAAATGTAAATAAACAAAAGAAGCACACCTTAAAATAATATTCACAGCAGGTGCTCTATGCAGGGGGTGGAGGGAAGAGAATGCATTCAGACACAGATCTTCTCCAAAGCAGAACTTGCAGAGTGATATCACATGCAATGACCAAGTGGATGAGGGGGGGACTTAAAATAAGGGAAGCATGAAGCTATTTCTTGAGAACTGATTAAAGGGAGAGAGTCTAGGCCTAAGGAAGTAAATAAGCAGAGAAAATTATATGAGAGAGAGAGAGAGAGAGAGAGAGAGAGAGAGAGAGAGAGAGAGAG
>JABTXL010007882.1:17997934-18014504 GCA_025134845.1 Neodon shergylaensis | reverse complement strand
TCCATCCTGGGTCGGAGCTTCATCGTGTGTCTGTCTGCCTCAGAGAGCAGAGCTATCTCGTCTGCCAGGGAGAGCCGAGCATGGCTTCTCTGCTCCAGAGAGCAGAGCTGTCGAGTCTGAGCTCACTTCTTCTTCCTCCCAGCATTATGTTCTGTTTACTCCTCCCACCTATGTTTTAACCTATGAGGGCCAAGCAGTTCCTTTATTACTTAACCAATGAAATCAACAGATTGATATATGACACTCCCACATCAGACTAGCTTGAATATATAAAAGTGAAAATTGATCATAGAAAAGAAGTGATGTTTAAGACCACTCCTGATCATACATCAGGAGGAGAGTATACCCAATTTCAGGTCAGTAGTCCAATTTCAAGTTGAGTCAAGTAAAAGACTGTATCAATGAAGAAAATCACTGATAGGCAATTAAGCCAGGAAGCATGGTAGCTTTCATAACTTATGGCATATACTCCCCAAAGTTAGTTAGCTATTACCTAGTTAGGCCATTCATTCACTCCTTTGTTCCTATTACTTGTTTTTTAAAGGATAAAATGAGCCTGGAAGACACAATCAGGAGTACACTGAGTATTTCACTGTGGCCAGGGTGGAGATACTCTTTCGACAGGAATTGTTTAGTTTGTACAGGTAATAGGGACATTTAGGAATTATATTAGAAATATGATCTAACATGGGTTTTGTTGTTTTGAGACAGATCCTAATTATCTCAGAACAGCAGAATTCAGGATGAGTCTGGATTCTGATCCTCTGGTATCCAAATCTGTGCGTATCTACAACCCCAATTTAGAAAGTTTGATAATTGAAGCTAGAACCTCTGGTGTGCTAGGCTGGCCCTCTACACCTGAAGCTACACCCACAGCAAGAGTCACGCTGTGTACAAAGGGTTTAAAGATGGCTGAAGGAAGGTTCTAAGGCTCATGAGGGCTAATGAATAAGATCTCATACAGGAAAGCAGAGGAAGGTGTGCTACGGAAGAGCAGAGACTTGGGAACAGTCTCTTGGGAGCAGAGACTTGATGGCCATTGAAGTAAAAACGATTGGAAATTCTGGCAGTAGGTTTGAAACAGAATAAGGATAATCCTAATTATTGCTTCTTTCTTGGAAGCAAGTTTACCTAGAATGGTGCTACGTGGAGAACAGGATGAAGCCAGAGGGAGGAGATAGAAAGTGGTAGTCTCAGGAGGGAAGACTGAAATCTGTGGACCTCCCTGAGTCTAGTTGGGGACAATTCCTGGTGAAACTGGGGATGCTGGGTTGCAAAGAGAACTCTCTAGGAACGTAGGAAATTGCTCCATTTTTGTTGCCATTCAGTAATTTCTATTCATTATTTTTGCCTTATATTTTAGAAAGTGTCTTCTGGTAGTAGAAATCTAAAACTGCAAAATCACTTTTATCATAGTAATTTACCACTGAGACCCCATAACGTAGGCCTGCAGTGGGATTTCAATTGCTTCCATGGTTGTGTCGCTCCTGCCATTCCCAGGTTCCCTGAATGGAAGCTCATGAAATTCGGGGAATTGGGCAAGTCTGGGTCTGTCCTGTGATGATAAATTCCTCCCAGGTATCATTTTCCTTCTTTCCGAACTGAACACTTATGTGGTTTAATGTCTGTTCCCTGATGCCCACATGATTACTAAGTTCTGACAAAGTCCAATTTATTCAGCCAAAGTATTTCACTTAACACTCACCCAGATGCAGAGAAGTAATCTAAGGTCCCCGTAAGGCTCATTCGTGCTACTGATACTCAGAGCTCATGAAGAAGTGTCTGGAGATTAGAGCTGCTCTCCTTCTCATTCACTAATAGGTAAAGAGTTAGGAACTGATGCTGATGGGAGGGTACTTAGATAATTATCACCACACTTGGGGGGTCATATGTTTATGTAAGTAACAAACTGATGCTGAAAAGATGGATATATCTGAAAAGTGCTCGCCGTACAACCATGAAGACCTGAGTCTGGTTCCCAGCACTTTTATAAAAACTGAGCACTTCAGCACACACCTGTAATCCCAGCACTAGGGTTGCAGAGACGGGAGGGTCCCTGGGACTTGCTGGCTAACTAGTCTAGCCCTATTGTCAAGTCAGATTCAGAGAGAGACCCTGTGTCAAAAGTAAGGTGGAGAGCAATCGAATAAGACATATATATGACTTTGACCTCTAACTCCCACAAGTCCATGCACAGACATGCTCACGTACACACACCCAAATGAACACACATACAGACATAAGCACACACTTACCATGGGCAAATGGGAGCAAGCTCACTAATTGCTTCAAAAACAGTTAACACCTATTTTCATCAACATTTCAAAACTTAATTAAGGAATTTGTTCACCTTTAAACTAATCACTTATTGAGAAAAGCATATGCTCCCTCATTGTTCTCTTCTTTCTATGGTTTAGTGATAAAAAGTCCCAGTGTGGCTCTACAATGAGCTGGAGACCAAAGTCAAACTGAAAGAGCTAGTCTTGGACAACTTACAAACATCATCTCTGATACTAGTTGGTGATACACTACAACTCCCCAACATTCTGTCTACCTTGTTATGACCGCTTGGAGTTTCAGCAAATTTTCCAGAAATGATCTTAGAATCTATTTTAAGATGTTCTCTGTGTGTGCCCTTTCCACAGTGTCAGCCACTGGTACAAGGTCTTATACATCTACTCATACTGTGTGATGAATATTCAAAGTACCAACTATGTTTAAAGCATAGCTTACATAACTGTTAAAAACATCAGGTGGGCAAAGCACGTTTCTCTCGTGAAAATGTCACATGTATAAGGGAGTCTCTGAGGAAATATTCTTCCAATCAGTAGAATAAGAGAGGTAAAATACCAGGCAACCCACCTGAAGCTCAAAGTCTATGCAGTGGTATAAGTGTGCTGTGTACTCTGTGTGAGGAAATCTATCACAAGAATGTACTCTATGCCTCAGAGAGTTATTACATTCATGTCTGTCGTAATTCATGTATCACATACATTTAAACAGAATTCAATAAATACACCAAATGAATGTTGAAAGAAAATAGCAAACAAAACATTTGCTACCACAGTATTTTCTTATATTTCATTGTATTTTCCTTTGAATAAATTCCCATGTTGTAATCATCATATATATGCCTATGTCTGCCAGCTATGCTAAATGTGCATAATATAACACTAAATTCCCTGGACATAGTTTCTCTAATTTATGCAATGCCTAAAAGTTATTATATTTTTAACTCCATCTGGAATGGACACCAAGTTTCCTTTTTAGCCTTTCTCTGACAATCTCAGGTGACAGGGAATTCATTATTTTTCTATAAAAATATTATATTAGCCATTGTATATTAAGTTAACTTTATGTTTTCTATATTTAGTACAGTTTTCTATAATTTCTACCTATCCCTCCACATGAACCATATAAATAAGCTCATTGCATTTTTATATAATGATATTTCAACATACACATAATTCCTTCTGACTGGCTTCTTTCAGGTTCAATTTTTTTAGTTTTTTATAGTTACTGTGCCATTAAAGTGAGACTAAAGTGTTCTTCAGGACCACAAACAGTAATCAGTTGCCTCTATGACTTGAACTTCCTAGTCTGTGCCACATAGATGGAGTCCTAACAAGTCTTACCTTTCTGTCAGCACTAATCTGGTTCATTTTAATCTATGATTAAGTCAAGCCAAGACTTGAGGAGCACACTTCTGACTATGCCTGTGATGATGTTCCCAGAGGCCATTAGACAACAAAGTTCCTGGCAATAAGTGAGTTAGTCCCTAATGGCTTCAGAGTGTGCTAGTTTTATGGGGGGGGTGTTGAAGAGTGAAATAGGGCCAATTTGGAGGGAGTATACCATTATCATGATATCTTTCTTGTGTACTTTTTCTTACCCTGGTCCCATCCTGCATACTACTTTCTCTGTGACCATCATGGTGGTAACCATTCTGTCTTCCAATTTCCTCCAGTCTGGTGGCCTGCCATGATAGACATCACGAGCAGATCCTTCTAAGAGTTACTCTTCTAGAGGTTTTGTCACATTGACTTTAAAATAAGTAATATAAGTGTTTGTCAATATAAAGGGCTCTATCAGGTGTTGTGGGATAGAAAACTGATTTGTGAACACATTTTGAGTGACGTTTACCCTCATGAGATGTGTTCAAATGCTCCAGCAGATAACTGAAACTGCACGTAGTACTTTCTCTACGTTCATCATATCAAAGCATTGCTGTGATAGCATGCAATGCTATCTCTGTCTTGACCAAGCTTTGCATACTGTAGCACTTACCCTTTCTGTCTGCAATGTTTGTACATACCAGGGATTTCTTCCACTCTCACGACTTCGCCCATAGAACTTGCTTCCCTAGAACTTCCCCACCTCAGCAATCTATGGTGCATCCTTAACATACTCAAGCTGTTACCATCATGTCCCTGTGCTGCAAACTATTGTTAAATTATTGTTAACTGAGGGTTAAATTATCACAAGCATTGTACTATCAGGGGCTGGGGAGATGGCTCAGAGGTAAGAGCACTGTCTGCCCTTCCAGAGGTCGTGAGTTCAATCCCAGCAACAACATGGCGGCTCACAACCATCTGTAATGAGATCTGGTGCCCTCTTCTGGCCTGCAGGCATACATGCAGAACACTGTATACATAATAAATAAATAGATAAATAAATTTTAAAAAAAAAAAAAAAGCATTGAAGTATCATGGCAGTTTATCTGACAACCAACATGGTCCCCGAGTAACTAATGGACAAGTAGCACATACAGAGGGTTTGGGACATCCAAATGGGATAAAATTAAAAGACAATGTGATTTAAAGATATGAATCAGTTTATATTATATTCTTCTCTACAAACCCTCCCTGTTCATAATGATCACCTTTTCTTGACGGAGTTTTATAAAGGACCCATTTAATTGCTTGACTTTAGTTATAATGGTAAAATGGCCTATTGACTACTTATGTACAACTTAACTAAACTTCCAGTCTGTTGTTGACTACATGGGTTACATCAGGCTGCTTATCCTAGAAATAGTTTGAATATATTATCTCATAACACTTGATACTACCACCAGCACACTCATTTTATGCATAATACAATTCCAGGGTCTAGAGACCTGCTTCAGTGGTTAAGAGTACTGGCTGTGCATTCAGAGGTCCCAGATACAGCTCCCAGCACCCATGTGGTGGCTCACACCACCTAAAGCTCCAGGTTCATGGCATCTGGCTCCCTTTTCTAGCTTCTGTGAGCAGTGGGTGCATGAGTGCTTCCACACATGAATGTAAGCACTTACATACACATAAAATAGGAATAATAATTGAAAAACTTTGAAACCCAGAATGTTTCCTACACATTCAAGGCTACCAAGTGTTGAATACAGGATTTAATCTGATGCTAAATTTTTAAAAAGATGTCCCCTTGGATTCTTCAAACTCCTACATATAGCTCCAGAATTTCAAGAAATACAGAGCCAAAAGCCAGCACACAGATAATAATGCATTGTTTCTCCCACACATTAAATAGATAACAAAGTAATTTCTAAAAAATTTGTTTCTTTAGCAGGCATTAATCAAATGCAGAGCATGAATTTCCAAAGCTCGTGCAATACAGTGAGCACGCAGCATTTGCTCTTGTGGAGAAAATCTGTCCACTGGTACGGTCTAGCTCACCTATTAATCACACCCACACTTGTTACAGCTCTTGCTTGTGTTAAACAGTGTGGAAAATCATCCAAAAGATGAGCAAAAAAAAAAAATGGTTCCTTGCCCAGCAATGTCGCTACCTGCGTAGTGAAACAGAGGAGGATATGGATGCTTCCAGTGCACCTTCTTGAACATGCTAAGCCCTGCATTTATTAAGTCACACACTACTGATGTACATATTTAGAAGGCATTGATAACCGATAATGAAATGAAAAAGTACTACAAGATAGAAATGTAACAGGAAACTATATGTATGTGTGTGCGCTAGTTGCATAAGTAAAAGTAATACTTAGAATTAATTTAATACTTTATCCACTGAACATGCTCTTCGGTCTAGTAGCAGAACCAGTGACATCTGGAAAGCCATAGAAAATGAGAAAAATTAGCTTTCACCATAGCAATCAGATGGGAGAGTGTAGACGGAAGTGGCTCCTTTGACGTGACACTGCTCTACAGCTGTTAACCCTAAGAGGTGGCTTCCTGCAGAGTGATGGCTGTGAAAGCAGCAGATTCGCTTTTTAAAAAGCTCATCATATGTGTAAATACAGGGAAATAATGACTGTGTCAAGTGGAAGTGATTTCCTTCCTGCATTCGAATTTGCCAGCTACTGACAACGTGACACTCATCCCACTGACATCATCGCCAGATACAAGGGACAGTAGAAGTGGTAAGAGTAGGGTTTTTCTTGGAACTTATCCTAAGCTACAGTCTGTTTGAATTCAAACTTCAGAATATGTCCTGTTCCCATGACTATATTTACTGTCCTAAGTCTATGATTTCATAGGGTACATTTTGTGATGGCAGAAAGTCTTGTTCTATCTAGCTGATGCTTACAATATCATTCAGTAATAAAAGGATTCTGCTTCAAAGAGCCACCTTCCTTCATACAGGAGATAGCATGATGCTTGGGGCATTAAAAAAATCATACCGGGAAATTTCTCTTAAATCATAACACAACTAGAATGAAAGTGAGGGAGCACGTTCTCAGAGTTCTCCATAGAATTGTACTACTTCTGCAGGAAGTTAAGTTCACATCCACTTCTTTTATCAGGGTTTTATGTGAGAGTGTAGGTAATTAGATTGCATGATATATTACTACATTGACTTTGTATCTCATCTAGAAAATTATCTTTTCAAGACAGCCATTTCCACAAAACTTGAGAATCCCGCAAAAGAAGGAGCATCCTCTGTCATGCATTTGGCCATGGTGTTAATGCTATTACTGATGGTGAAAATTACTCAGACTCTGCTGGGGAGAAAGAGTTCTTGGACTTGGGAGGACCTCTGGAGATTTGCAGGAGATAAATAAGGCTGCTCAAAAGGCTCTCAGGCAGTGTTCAAGCATTGACACCAGCCATGTTACCCCAGATTACAGCAGCAATTCTAGGAAAATAGTTTCTCAAAAATACTTGTTCCCAGCAAGTGGCAGCTCTAATTGGAGTGTAGCCATCTTTGTATAGCAGCATTCCCTACAAGTGAGTGTGGAAATCAGCTATGATTGGGAAAAAATGGTCATTGACAGAAGAGCAAATTTTTGTTACATGTTTTCTATTATGTGATGAACCCAAACAAGTACTGAAGAGATTAACAAGAAAGAAATGTTAGTTGATTAAAATATAGAATACATAGCAATAAACAAAATTTTATTCTCACAGTCGCATGCAGAACTGGAATGGTCAACAATGTGCCTCTTATTCGTTCTTTAACAGTATATGTAACAGGGTGTCATATGTACAAGTTTGAATGCCAGAGCTATCCCTACACTTAATTCAAACTTCTGCCCAACTCATGAATTACATTTAGTGATATAAAGTTTAAAGATATTGTTATGAATGACAACAGGCAGAGTTCAGTCGTTTGCTCAATTCGCTGTCCACTCCACTATTATTACTATTTTTTAGTTTTATTCTACAGTAAAGTAGAGAAAAGGCATTTTGGTTTTTTGTAGGTTATTGAGTAAGGCAAATAGTCTTTGGAGACAGTTTCCTCAACACTCTCAGCATGCTGAGACCCCTGAGTGCGCACAGCTTTCTCAAACCACAGTGTGCATGTATTTATTCTGAGGCTGTTCATTAAGGAAGATGAAAAGCCCAGGTCTGTAGTACAAGCAGCCAGAAAACTCCACAAAATGTGACTCTCCTGTAAATTGCTCAGAGTGTAAAAAGATGACCATACTCTTCCTGAAATGACTTTTCTGTGCCGTAATAAGAAAATCTCAATTCCCCTCCCATTAACGGGGAGTATACCTCTCCTCATGCCATCAAACTTCTTCCTTCTGGCCTCTGTCTAAGCAAAGCATGATCTTAGTTTCTCCTAAGCTGATTCTACAACTGAGGATCCATAACTCTGGCTACAGTAGGTGGGAGTTTGCCCAATTATCCCAATGCTGAACCGGCACACATTCTCCATCCTCCTAACACTTGCCATTATTGCTGCAACTAGTTTCATAAATCATTTGCTTTATCCAAAAATGGCCTGCTGACCATTTTTATCTTCCAAACATAGCAGTGAGCAAATCTGTACTAATGTATTATAGGTTCTACTAGACAAGTGTCCATCCTGCCCAGCTCACATGTCAGTTGGAATTCCTGTTCACCTTCTAACTCCATGTTAATAAAGCCTTGGCAATTCATGAGAGAAAGCACTGAGGGACTCATTTCCATCACCAAGGAGGCAGGATGCACGCTTAGAGCTTGTTGAACTCTGTGAGTGTACAGAGACATAATTGAACATATTTGTAACAATGGTTTAATTACACCTAAAGGCTCAATACCAATCAAGCAAACAATGCCTCTCACATTATGTCACAAGCCCGAAGTCATCAACTGAACCTTCCAAAACAACTGAAGACACTTTCAGTAGGTAAAATGTGTGTCACTAAGAAAGCACGATGGGAGAGAGGAATTCTCCCAGTAATTACACATCATCATTTTGTTCCAACTTTTGTTATCACAAGCCTATTACTATGATGTTATCTAAAACTGTGTACAGAGCATAATTGTAGCATAAATTAATATGTGCTGTGGACTGATGACAAATTGTGACATTTTTTATAAAAATGAGGGATTTGGTTTCATTTTTAGAAATAGGTCTCATGTGGTGGGGTTGTCTCAAACTTAATGTATTAGGTAGGATGACTCCTCCTGATCCTCCTGCCTTTACGTTTTGTGTACTGGGCCTATAAGAGTACTGGAGACTCGGTAGCAAAAATCAGACAGATTTAATTTTAGTTCTACAGAAGTTGGGCTTGAACAAACAACAAGAATGGCTGATAAATCTGTTTGTTGCAAAACGGTGGGCTTTACATCCCTAATCATGTTTCTATGTACTTTTTAGTTTTCATTGGCTGAGTTCTTCAAGGGAGGTAAGCTCTTTCCTGAGCTTAGTATTGCCCCATTCTCTCTCTCTCTCTCTCTCTCTCTCTCTCTCTCTCTCTCACACACACACACACACACACACACACACACACACACACACACATACACACTCAAATACAGAAATGTATTTTTAAATTATAACAATATGCATTAATTGGTGCTGAGTTATGTAGAGTTTTACTCTTTAGTTAACTGTGGCTTTGAACTTGTGATCCTCCTGCCTCAGTCTCCCAAGTGTTAGCATTACAAGAAACTATAGATTTGACTTATTTATATATTTTATGGTGAAATTTCTGTTCTTATGATTAAATTTATTATTCTCCATGCCAGAGAACCTCAGTCATCTTCTTGATTTGGCTCCCTCCCCAGTGCCCCAAATCCAACAAAAAAAAGCCATGCAGAACAAAAATTGATCTTGCTACATATTTTGCTCTGAGCTGCAACCAGCCAACAAATTAGAAGATTGTGCCACTGTCTGGCTTCCTGGGAGAAGTCTTATAAGGCAAAAATTACTTTGTTCACTGACCCATAAGCATAAAACCCAACTCAATGAAAATTACAGGCTGCCTTATGTTGGATGCATTTACAAAAGACATCATTTTGTTTAAAATGCACTGGGCTCTGACTGTTTCCCTTGGAAGAATTATCTTCCATTTTTCTTAGTCACAAAATGAAACATTCTCGTGTTATTCATTTGAAGACACATTCAGACAACTTCAACATGTGAAAAAATTTACTTCTAGAAAGTCATGATCCTGAGCTTAGAAGACAAAGGTGACAACAGAGTATTGAATTGAGGACTAGTGCTTGCCCTGCTTTAGCCTTCTGAGCATAAATCTTAAAATACGCCAGGTGCGATAACATTAACTATGACATTAACAGCAAAACACTGAGGCCAAAGATAGATGGGATAATTTAAGGTAAGAAAAGCCGAGTAGCAACAGGCCAAGCTAAGGCCAGGCATTTATAAGTAAGAATAAGACTCTGTGTGATTTACCCATGAGCTGGGTAGTAGGCCCCCAAAGAATAAAGAGCAAAAAGAGTAAAAGCAACCAACAACATCACTGCTTTGACTTTTCTACTTGTCATCAATCTGTTTAAGTTCTGTATGTGATCTTGAATCAATTTTGGTAGATCACATGTATCTAGAAATTTATATATGTCTTTTTCTAATTTGTTGGAATACAAGTTTCCAAAGTATGTCCTAATGACCCTCTGAATTTCATTAGTGTCTGTTGTAATGTCTCCTTTTTCATCTCTAATTTTATTATTTTGGATCTACTCTTTTTTGGCTACATTGGTTAAAGACTTACTTATGTTTATTATCTGTTATAGGGACTCTGAGCTTCATTGATTCTATGTACTCTTCTTTTTGTTTACATTTCATTAATTACTAGCTTTGTAAGAATCCTTCACTCCTTTAGACTTTGATGTGATGCAGGGAATGCAGTAAAACACAACACAGAATTTAGAAAAGAATCAATGTCTTTAGTCAGTCACCATTCTGGCCATTCTGGAGTATAATCTTGTGTCTAACACGGGCTCAAAGGGCATGGAAACGCATACTGAGAGGTCTGGGGCTTTGGTAATGAGCACTTCCATGAAGTTCACACAGACTCCATCATGGCAGGGTCTCAAATTTCATCTCAAAATTTTTTGAAGATGTTAGAAAAAAAGAATATTTTTAGGGGAATCCATTTTATCTTTAAAAGCTATGCTCAAATCAGATATTTCCATGATTATGCTAATTGGAGTATGCTTGCACAGCTGTTTTTACATATCAAGCATAAAAATATATCATTTTATTTCTAGTAGTGACTTCTTCATTATCTGGATTCTTACAAAGCTAGTTAAAGCCATGTTTGCTTCAATCTCTTCTCATACTAATGATTAAATTGTTTAAAAAACAAACCATTTTTGTTTTATTTCATAAGGGCTAGAAAAAGTATTGAAATTTTGTTAAACATGTTTATTATTATATTAGAGGAAAAGATTACAGTAGGATAAAAGAACAACATCCAACCATAGTCGTCCTTTTATTTTGTTGAATGTTATTATTAGTATGGACTTAAGAACTTTAATTTTTTAAGCTACGTCTATCTACTTACATTTGTGCAGAGAGCTAAGCACTGAGCCGGACTTCTGGAGTCCAGCCATGGAGAGGCAGGAGCTATATTACGAGCAAAGGGACCAAATCCGTGATGGGGAAACCTGCAGAAACAGCTGACCCAAGCTAGTGGGACTGACAACTGAGGAACCTGCATAAGACCGAACGAGGCCCTTTGAATGTTGGTGACAGTTGGGTGGCTTAGGAGGTTTGTGGGGCCACTAGCAGTGGAACCAGTATTTACCCTTAGTGCATGAACTGGGTTTTTGGGGCCCATTCTCTATAGAGGGATACCTTGCTCAGCCTAGGTACATGGGGAGGGCCTTGGTCCTGCCTCAAGTGATGTAACAGACTTTGTTGACTCCCCATGGGAGGCCTCACCCTCTCTGAGGAGTGGATGTGAATGAGGTGGGGAGAAGATAGAGGGAGCAGGAGGACAGAAGGGATAGGGAACTGGAATTGTTTTAAAAAGAAAAGAAAAAACTAGAAAAAAAAACAAAAAAGAACTAAAAAAGAAAATATTGTGTTGCTACCATTCAAATACAACAAATTTAAATTTTAAATAGTTAAGTGATTGCCTTTTTAAAATTTTCACTCTTCAATGATCCTCATTTGTATTTAAAACTGTTATCTTTTTAAAACAAAGCCTTTTCTTTTTCCCCATATACCAGAGCCCATGTTTATATTCTATTATATTTTTCTACAAAACAAGTTAGATAACAGCAACTCTTCCTCCTGCTCCACTGTTGAAGGTTATTACATTATTCAATAATATTTTCCTAAGACAAATAAAATCTATCACACCAATACAAAAGCTAAAAGTCTCTTTTAAAAGTTTGTACACATGTATACACATCTTTATGTTACTAAGAGAATAAACCATGTCCACAGTTTCATAATGCTTGTACACTCCTCTGATATGTTCTTAAAGCCCCCCATATTTTGAGAAAGATAAATGTACACAGTAAAAATGAAAAAGAACTTCCTATGTTTTGTAGATATGAATTAAAACCATGAGGAAGCTGGCATGCTCCACAGCATTGTGTTTTTAAAATTTCTTAATCAAACAGAAGTTAGTGCTGGGTATATTTCATAACCAGACATGACAGCTCCATTTCTTTCTTTATTAGAATTTTCTTCGACTTTGAAAATGGTTGTTGAAACAAAGATTTTGGCAATTAATGAAGAGACCTCCTTTCCTGCTGGTAGCAGCCACTGTTGCCTAAGGATTGTTCAGGACAGTGATGCTTGAAATGTCATTAGGAAGTTCATATCAACTTCCCTTGAGACTTGTTAGAAGTACGGATATCTGTCTCTGTGGTGGAGCACAGCAAATCCATACTTTAATAAGGCTCCGAATAATTGAGAAGTCCCTTAAAGCAAGAGGATCACTAATGTATAAAACAACTCCCATAAGAATCAAATGTTAGTTATTTAAGACAAAACATTTGCAGAAAACTCGTGCTGTCCTCGAAGCACAGTAAAAGCTGAGGGAACTTGCCTTTGGATGTATTGCACGTTGGAAATGTACACCTAAATGAGTGTATAAGTGTGCTCAATTTTCTTGACAAATTACAACAGGAGATTTGAGAACTTGAAAAACTAGAGAGTTGTGTTAAATTGAGTAGCAGGCCCCCAAGTCATGTCCACAAAGAATTAACTTCATTTAGAAACAGGGTCTTTCCAGACGTCATAGTTACAGTGAGATCATTTTGGGTTGAATAGGACCATAAACGCAGTGTATGACTTGCTAATCAAAAACCACAGAGACACACAGGGTCGGGACCATGTGAGATGGGAATATAAATTTGATGTAGGTTGCCACAAGCTAATGAATACCAAGGATTGTTGCTACTAACAACTCTTGCCAGAAAAGCATGGGCAAATTTTCTCCCAGAGTCCCCAACGGGATTGTTCCTATAACATCTCAATTTGAGACTTCCTGAACTTCGATGAAATACATTTCTATTATTTTTAAACAATGAGTTTTTGCTTCTTTGCTATGGAAGCCCTGGAATGAACATCTTCATGGACTTTATAGTTTGTGAGTACCGGTAGTTAGCTGTTTATTACTCTTTGCTCTTTGGGGGCCTGCCACTCAGCTCCCAAATAAAAACACAGAGGTCATCCTTATGAATGCCTGGCCTTAGCCTGGCTTATTTCTAGTGAGCTTTTCTTAACGTATTCCATCTGCCCTTTGCCTCTGGGCTTTTACCTTTCTCCATTTCGGTATGTCTTTTCTTTCCTTCTTATTCCATGTCTGGCTGTGTGGCTGTGTGGCTGTGTGGCTGTGTGGCTATGTGGCTGGGTGACTTGCCTCCTCCTTTCTTGCTCCCCAATTTTCTCTTCTCAAATTTCCCCTTCTATTTATTCTCTCTCCCTCCAGCCCTGCCTATCCTTTATCCTGCCTAGTTATTAGCTGTTCAACTCTTCACAGAGTTAAACAAATGCAACAGATCTTTGCACCATTAAACAAATGTAACATATCTTCAGCTAATATTCCACAAGTATCCTGGTTTTCTCTTCATCTCATAAAGACCTTCTTCTGTATACACACTAAAAAGAAGTTTTCCTCCCTTATCATGAGCTCCACTTTGTTCACTGGCCACATCCACCCTACAGCTATTGCTTGTTTTGTTTTTCCAGCTTTTTCGGTTATTATTCCTAAAATGGCATAATGTCAAGGTATATAAATTGATATATATATAGTAAAATTATTTCATAAGCTAGGTAAGTGACATGTCTATCATTTCACATGTGTACTCTGTGTATGAGCATGTGTGTGTGTGTGTATGTTTTGAGGACAGTTAAAAATCTATTCTTTTAGCAAATTTTAAGTATGGGTATATAATGACTGTTCAGTACAGCATAATTAGGTCTCCAGTATGTAATCATCTTAAATATGAAATTTTCTCTCCTTTGACTGACCAGCATCTACATATTTTTGAAAGATATTTGAGAAGTTCAGCTTCAGCTGGCAAAGTCAAATTCTTATTTATTATTGTTAAGGGGAAAACTCTGCTAGGAGAATATTAAGTACAAAACACATTTTTATTGTAGAGAAATAAAGCATGTGTGTATTTTTAGTTAGAAATTATGCTTATTATCTCCATCCATCTGTCTTTCAATAAAGTTTCAGATTGCAGGGGATTATGCCTTTTAAGCTGCTTCATACACATTTGTTCAAATACAACAGCAAGTCTTTTAATTAGACCATTTGACCGTTTTATATGCAAATAACTAATCCCATGAAGTGTGTCTGGGTCTCCTTCTGTTGCTGTTGTGAGGTGTCAGGGATGCACTGACCCTCCTCAAGCAGGGTTAATGAGAGAGCACGCACGTGGATGTGTGAGTGTGTGGTAGCTGCCAGTTGGAGATCTAAGATAAAGACACGAGATTTTCCTGGCAGAGCCTTTTTGTGTCCTAAACAAAACACACGCAATTATGAACATTATATTTAGGGAGCCTGCCTTAACGAAATGGATTCACAATCTCTGTTCTTTATAGTAACAGCTCTTGCGTTCCTTTGTTGCCTTTCCCCACGGAGTGACTTAGCAAAATATCTGTGGCTTTAATATATAAGTAAGAATTTTAAATTAGCAATAGCTTGGATGTCTAACAAGACAACTTGCTTTTTATTACATGATGTATTTATATCTGTGTGTGTGAGTGGGAGTTTGGTCCCTCTTTTCACTATCTGAGTCCTAGGGGATTGAACTCAGGGAGTCAGGCTTGAAGGCGAGAATGTTTACCAGCTGAACCATCCTGCTGGTCTGGTCCAAATACTAAAACAATTTCCTAAAATAATTTCAATGATCAAATATTGATGTTTACTATATGCGCTTTTGTGCTAACTCTTTTTTTTTCTTTTTCTTCTTTTTGTTTTTCTTTTTAGATTTTCGAGACAGGATTTCTCTGTGCTTTGTAGCCTGTCCTGGAACTCACTCTTGTAGACTAGGCTGGCCTCGAACTCACAGAGATCCCCAACTCTTTAACTCTTAGCACAAATATATAAACAAAAAAAACTAATTATTTTATAACAAACATGTGCCAAATATTAGGTACCAGGGAGAAAGGGAAATTCCCAGACCTGTATTTAAAGAATAGACGTCTGAAGGGAAAATATGCTTTCAAAAGCAAGCAAGTACAAAAGACAGTCCCAGACAGGTGGTGGTGGCTCACGCCTTTAATCCCAGCACACGGAAGGCAGAGGCAGATGGATCTTTGTGAGTTCGAGGTCAGCCTGGTCAGCAAGAGCTAGTTCCAGGACAGGCTCCAAAACTACAGAGAAACCCAGTCTTGAAAAAAAAATACAGACCCTGATGTGTAGGTAAACTAAGAATAAGCCCTGTATGGGTTCCTGGGTATACACCATAAATCACCAAGAACTCAATGGTTTGAAACAACAGAAATGTATTCATTCTTAGGCCAGAAGCTGCAAGTTGAAGACCTAGTCCCCAGGAAGGTCATGTGACGTGAAAGCTGTAAGGAGGGATGATTCCCTGCCTCTTCTGAATTCTGATGCTCCTGGGCATTTGTTGGCCAGTGGCACAGTACCTCCAGTCTCTCTCTCCTTCTCCATGAAGCCCCTCGTCCCCTCCAGTCTCTCTCTCCTTCTCCATGAAGCCCCTCGTCCCCTCCAGTCTCTCTCTCCATCTTCACGAAGTCCCCGTCTCTCTCTATCTTTTCCTTTTCTGCTTCTTGAAAGAGAAAGCACCATTGGATTCAATGCCCATCTTAATCCAGGATTTGCTCATGTGAGTTCTTAATTAAATATTATATTGATTAAAATGATTTTTTTCCAAACAGAATACATTCAGGGGGTCTAGATGAAGACATTACTGGTGAGCAAGATTCAATCCCCTGAGTCCTGAAGGGAAGGTGTCGCGTTTGTTCAGGAGCACATTTGAGGAGGGAAAGTAGACTACTACTTGGTGCTATGGATCACTGCACAAGGCCAAGCAGAGCAAACAACGGCAGTGGGATTAGTAATAGAATAAGTCGTGAAAGTGTTCTGTAGGCAGGTGCACACAATTATATAGACATCAGGAGAAGACCTGGATGCAAGAATGGGTAAGTACAAGAAGATGTATAAGAACCAGAAACAAAGGCTGGCCCTAGAAATCACTGATTTTTGCTGAACTGTCTAAAGAAAACCTTAAGTGACGGTTTCAGGAAAAATCAAACAAAAAAACAGGAGGGAAACTACCAGAGAAGAATGGCATGAGAACTAAGAGAAATAATTTTTAAGAAGCCAGGAAGCCAGATCAATCCAATGCCACAGAGCCACTTAATATTAAGAAAGAAAGAAAGAAAGAAAGAAAGAAAGAAAGAAAGAAAAGAAAAGAAAAGAAAAGAAAAGAAAAGAAAAGAAAAGAAA
>JABTXL010007882.1:17957197-17991997 GCA_025134845.1 Neodon shergylaensis | reverse complement strand
AGAAAGAAAGAAAGAAAGAAAGAAAGAAAGAAAGAAAGAAAGAAAGAAAAGGATGCCAAAGATTTCTCCTGATCCTTTGTTATAGTTTTTATAGCTATAGAAATAATAAGATGCATAATCCCCCCTTCCAAAGCTTTAACATTGACTGGATAATGTTGACCAAATAGGACACAATATATCTTCTGGAAATCTGGTGTCACCAGATTAACACAAGAAACAGAACATATGTGTCAAAACCATTCAAGACAAAACTCACTTCAAATCCCAGACATACAATGTGGTCCATATGCTAATGGTCATGCCAATGGACAAGGAAAATGATGTCACTGTGGAAATTTTTAATTGTCTTCCAGTAAAAATAAAGTACTAATGGAACTGCCACGACCACTTTAAGATAATTTTTCTTATCTTGAGGTTATTGTGATCTAATTCAATAATTTGGGCAGAACTTCAGGGACAAAAGAAATGCATTTTTACTCCTTAAGATACATTGATTTTACAAATGGAAGAATTATTCATAATTGCATGCACTTGTGGATTTTAATGTCACAGAAACACAATAAAACTGTTAACGTGGGATGACAAGTCACTTCAGAATGAAATAATTTCTTTGATTGAGTGTTATGCATCAGCATGTCTGATACAGGTAATTATATGCCTTGTGGTGTTTAGCTTTGATGTTAGCATTGAATGTTTTTGCTTATGGAGAAATATGAAATACTAACACACACACACACACACACACTTGCTAGCTGTATTTGGTGGAATCATTCTAGAGCAAAACTTGAAGATCAGCTCATCATAACCCCTTTGCTGGGACCATACTAAAGAGCAATGACAGAGAGTTGCCCCTGAAATGGAGGTGGCACACATTCAGTTCCTACCTGTGCCTCCCTAGACAGCACTTACTTTGACCTTCTATGAGTTCACTGAGATAAATAAAAAGGGGAAAATGCAAAGCCCAGTATTATTGACATCTTTTAATGAGAAAGAAATGGATGAACGATACTTAGTTTAGCTATCAATTTGAACACTAGATGCCTGCACAGGAAATGCCACCAAGAAGCAAGCCAAGACTCCTTAGAGAATCCTAGGAAGACACAATGACTGGAGGCAAAAGATGGTTGAATCTAGGGAAGGCTTTGGGGCTCCAAACAGGAGAGATAGAAACTTGGAAATAACAGGTGCATGCTCCAATACTTTCCTGAAATCCACGTAGGCTGACAGCTATGCCCCAAACCCCTGTAGGAAACACAGAGTATGGAAATGTCTAGATTAACTCAAAGAGTGAGTCATGAGTCAGTCATGCTAGAAAGAACAGCAGCAGGTAGATGTTAGATGTGATCTTGGACTCTGGCGGCCAGGTGGGAATCTGAGCTATGAATAGGTACCCGATCCTCTTCCTCTTCAGGGTATCGTACTCAGTTCTGGTCCTCATAGTCCATGTACTAGATATATGTCCAGAGCATCCTGAGACAGGTATGTGGGGGCACTTGTGTGGACTATCTAAAGGTATAGAGATCAGTAACTCTCAGTGGCACCTTAGTGCAATAGCTCAGCATGGTCTGTTCATTCTACGACATCATCCTGTGTGTGACTTAAGCAGACACTAAGGAACACTGGGTTTGAAGAAGTATCCAAATGTAAAGAGACTAGAGTAAGTAAATGAACTAAAAAAAGGGGGGTGAACTAAACATATTTTGCCACAAGCACACAAAAAGCCTAAAAATCTATGTTATTACAGATATTAGAAAATAAAATGTGTCCAAGAAACTAAACACAGTGTAGTGGAAAAGGAACACTTAGAAACAAAATTCTTAGAAATTAAAAATATATTCATAGAAATAGCATATTCAACAGAATAGAGATAAGAAAAAGAAAATTAATAAAAGGGAAGATACTAGAAAATGGAGACAATTCGGAGTTGTTTAGTTTCAGACCAAAAGAACAGAGGATGTGAGTTATAATTTGCTTTAGAAGTAAAATTTCCCAGAACTGGAATAATGAGCAAGAATTCCTTGAGTTTCCAACACTCTAAGTGGGGGGATAAAAAAATGAGTGATCTACCAAGGCATGGTGTCATGAGTTTTATCTCGTTGAGGGGAAGAGATGGAGAAGGAGGCAGAAGGGGAAGAAAATGAAAAGCCAGTAGAACAGATAAAGTCTGCAAAAGCTGCCCTAAAATGGCTGTTTAAACATCTCGAAGCCCGGTTACTTTGTAGTACTGTGAGCAGAGTGTCATCTCAGTCACAGGCGTGATATAAAACATTTAATTTAGGTCTCATGTCATCACCTCATTTGCCGTTTCTCCGCACCAGAAACTTCTACAACCTAGCTTCTAGGTTTTTGAAATGTCCAATTAATTGTTGTCAACCATGGTTATCCCACTATATTTCAGAGCTATGCATTCTGTAAAGTAATCTGATAGATTTCGTAATTTCAGGCATCTGAGTTCTCCCCAAATAGGTCTCACCCTTGAGCATCTGCTGAAAAAGTTGGGTCTTGTCATTGTTAAATGAGCCCTTTGAACAGAAGGCTCCAGAGCTAAGCAAGCCACAAGTCTGAAACATGCTCATTGCACATGCTCATCAGGTAAAACCTGCTTCCAAATGAGCAGCTGGGTATGATGTTGACACTTCCGGTCTGCCTACCAACTGTCATTTTATTTAATCACAGGAAACATAATTGTCCTGTTTCTACCAGGGATATGTCTTTAAACACTTCGATTAGAACCAGTTACTCAGTTTGTGTATAAATGTGGACTGGGTATTCGACTATGAAAAATTATGCAGGTTTAGAATGATGACATCACATGTTTTAACTGTGCACTAGAACAAATTTTTACTCTCAGATTGTAAGAGGCATCAGATGTGGTACGTGCTGGCAGAGTTCCAATATATGGCATGTAGAAAGTGTCCCTCTGTGAACAGGGTGAGGTCAGATCTTCCAGTTACATCTAGAAGTGAATATGATGCCCATACTTCAGCTAGAGTTGATGTTGGTCCTTCAAAGGAAAATTACAGCTCTACTCGGTGGTCAAATACAGTAATAACCCAGTTAAGTGAAGCATAGTGTAATGTTTTATTTTTTATGCACACGTGGGTATGTATGTCTCTCTTTATGTATGCACATGTAAGGACATTGTCATCTTGTGTGGTTGATATTTTCTCTTGATAACTTAACAGCTTATAAAACAATATTATTAACTACAGAGCTTATGTTCTATGCCAGATGTTTAACTTATTCATTCTACATAACATATACCTTTTGATCTTTTCCATATGCCTACCCTATGCTCTTTCTACAACTGTGACCACCATTTCGTTTTCTGTGGCTTGTTTTGTTCCTTGTGTTCCTATATTTCTTGTTTAAGTAAGATATTTATAGGGCTTTTCTACTTGCTTTACTTATTTTCTTAGCATAAAGTACTCTAGATTAATGTTGCCACTCATGTCAGGCCTTCCTCTTTGGTGTAGAATACTACAAGCAAGTATGTATTCTAGGAAGTCTTCGTTGGTTCCTCTGTGGATTGACACTGCAGCTGTTTCTGCATGTTGCCTTATTTTGAGTCAAGGGCAACGATGGGCGTGTAGGCATCTTTGTATATTCATAATTCCACTTCCATGGGATATATTGCCCACATTTCAAAGAATAATATCAGTTGACTTGTGTTCAATAATAATATACATGGTATGTCAATTCTCTGAGCCTCTTCTGACTATAGTTCCTGTTTTCTAATATTAGTTACATGTGGTTTTTATATTGTCTTGGGTAGTGTCTACCTTAATTACTTTTCTAATAACTGCTATTCGTAATTATTTTCTTTTCTTTGAGGAAAAAAAACTTTATTCTTTTGCTAATACTATGTGCCTTTAAAATGCTAAAACGTTATAAATTGCATAATAAAATGTAACATTTTGTAACAAGTTACAGTTTCACTTTTTTCTAAGATCAAAATATCTGGTTCTTAATGATAAAAGTGAATTTATGTAGCACAATAAATAAAATACAAAATAACTTTAAAACAACTGCAGCCAGGGGTGGTGGCACTTGTGAGACAGAAGCAGGCAGATCTCTATGAATTTAATGCCCACCTGGTCAACAGAGCAGGTCCCAGGCCAGCCAGGCTACATCCAAAGAACCGGTCTCAAAAAAGAAATCAACTGCAAAGTTATTGCCTCTAAATACCACCTCCGTTTATTACTTAAGGCAGCAAGGAAGAAAAAAAGGTGGCCATGTCCATTTGCTTTTGAGTGACCCAGGTTTAGATACACAGAGATACATCAAAGATCAGTGCAGACCTGAGCTTGAACCACCACCCTCACCATGAGTGGTACTTCCCTCTCAAAACTCTACCGGTTCATTCTATTCTTGGGAATGGAGCAAAGATTAACTGCTTGTTCATGATTAGTCCAGACTATCTGATTTGTCAGTTATGTGCCCAGTGTTCTTTGGAAGCGAGCCCTGGAAGCTATTTTTTCTGATCAATTCCCAGTCTCCTGTTAGTGTTTACAAAAGAGCAGAATGGCATTTGCTCATGATAAAGACTCAGTTCCAGTCATTATAAATCTTACCAATTGCCTTGTGAAGGTTCGTGGAAGAAAAAAAAATCATTTCATTGTGTTCACTTAACCTTGGGGCTGAATTAAGACTCTGATGATTGCATCTGGGACTTCCAGGATATGTGGAGAACAAACTGTAAGTCTGGATAATGTGAGAAACTTTAGCTCACTCGTTTTGTTGTAATTCAACTGACTACAGAATGTTAAGCTCCAAGTAAAAGCCAGCAGCAGTTCAATTAGAAACAACACCCCCTTTCACTCAGTCTCGCATCCACAAGACCAGCACGAGGAACCTTAACAAACATGTCTAGCTAGTATTTGAAGTAATCCACATGCACACACTTATAGAATTATTGGGGGGGGGCTTATGCAAGGTGTTACACAATGCATAAAGCAATATACACTTCATACAATCTCAGTTCAATGATCAAGAAGAGGGATGCTCATCCTAGAATTATTTTTAAAAATGTACAAGCTGAAGAGTTGCTCAGAGATCAGGAGCAATCACTACTCCTACAGAGGACCCAGATTCAGTTGCCAGCAATCGTATGACAGATTATAACCATCTGTAACTCCAGTTCCAGGGGACCCAATAAATTCTGGTCTCTGAAGACACCAGACATGCAATACTATACCCACATACATGTAGAAAAACACTAATACACATAAAATTAAAATAAATAAAAAGTATCTTTTTTTAAAAAAAAAAGTAAAGACTAATACAAATAATTTTGTCAAAAAGGAGAACCAACTAATCTCCATTTCCTCACAGGCTACCATACAAGCCCCACAGGCAGTGTTTCAGTTTAAACAGGTATTTCCTCAGCATCAGTTTTGCAGTAGTTTGCAGCTAAAGATACAGTGGGCCAAGCATTGCACTGTCTGTGAGCCAAGGCTGTACAAACCCCACACACTCTCCTTATCTCATGTGTACTGTGTGAAAGAAGAAAGTCTGGGGCAGTGATGGCTGCTCCTTGTGCCAGAAAGTTATATCCTTCTATTTATGTGTGAACTAGTTTATGAATTTTATAAATGTTAGTACACCATAGACATGCAAGGGATGGTTTCTCAAACCACAGCCTGCTGTGTGAGGGTGTACATTTTCAACAATGGAAGCTAGATGGAAAATTGGAGATGCTCCTGTTTTACCTGTATTTTCCTTAGTTAACTTTGAGGCTAAAGAGTAACGTATGTTTATGTTTCCTTCTCCTTTTCCTCCTGTAAAGATTGCTGTCCAGACATCTAGGAATGGAGTTAGCTGAAAGAACAAGCCCTTGGCAGGCCACCAACATAGGGACATCAAAATAAGAGTGTAGTAAGTAGTCAAGCGGGTCTTCCCTCATGATTTCTTAAAGTAATCTTGCTCTAGATGTGGAAGAAGAAAACAAAATAACAACAAGATTTAAAGCCAATGACGTTAGAAAGTTGGCCTCTGGGATCAAGCATTTGCCAGTGAATATGTTTTGAGATGTCTCTGTGGGTCCCAGGGAGCAGCTGCAGCCACACCACCGCCACGAACCCAGCCAGCTGACAGTTGCCGAGAGTTGGCAATGGTTCATCCTGTGGTACATCCAACCACCGAAGCTGTCATGCTTTCACCAGGCTTTTGAAGAGGCTGGGTGGCGCGTCATGTTACACGCAGTACATACACTACTCTGAACATAAAGAAGCACGTTTTCAGTGATAGACAGTTGGATTCTAGGTACCGACAAATGAATGTTAAGCCCAGGTTATTGTGTTGTAAAGGACACTTGCTCATTCCCCATCCTTGTCAAACTCTGACGAGTGGATCTTCTCCAAAGCTTTTCTGTTCACCCAGTAGACTGATTCGTTGTTTTGTTTGTTCTATCAAATTGTTAACAAATTGCTCATCATCATAAAAGAAGAAATGTCAATTGGGAGATTTTCACCATCAGCTTGGCTTATAGGCAAATCTGTGGGGCATTTTATTAAGAATTGATGTGGCTGGGTGGTGGTGGTGCACACCTTTAATCCAAGCACACAGCTTTATTTACTACAGCATAAAATTTAATCAAACTCTGTGAGTTCAAGGCCAGCCTGGTCTACAGAGTGAGTTCCAGGACAAACAAGGCTACACAGAGAAACCCTGCCACAAAAAACAAAAATAAAAACAAAAGATTTGATGTGGACAGAGCCACCCCAGCACAGTTGGCTCTGAATAAGAAAGTAGGCAGAGCAAGTCGTGGGGAGCAAACCAGTAAGCAGCACTCCTCCATGGCCTCTGCATCCAGGATTCTACTTGAGTTCCTGCCTTGACTTTCCTCGAAAACAGACTCTGATCAGGCCATGTAAGCCAAATCAACCCTTTCCTTACCAGACTGGTTTGGGTCATAGTTTGGGCTGGAGATATGGCTCAGCTGTCAAGAGCACTGTCTGCTCTTTCAAAGGTTTTGAGTTCAATTCCCAGCAACCACATGGTGGTTCACAACCAACTGTAATGAGATCTGGTGCCCTGTTAGTCAGCCATCCTCATCAACCTAGGCCATGAAACACAATATGGACAAGTCCAGCAGAACCACCATGTACGGGCTGCCCATGCGTGCTTCAGCATTGCCAGGGCATAAATTTCATTTTTATTCTTCATTTGTTTATCATAGCACTAAAGAGCAAAATCGGACACTTAGTTTACCTTCACACACACACACACACACTCGCAAACGCATACACACACACACACACACTCACAAATGCACACACAAACATGCACTCATAAATGCACACAACTCTTTCTCTCCCTTATACACACATACACACACACACATACACACACACACACACACACATACACACACACACCAGTTTCTTTCCCAGCCTGTGCTAAATTTTTTTTTTTATTAATTTTTTATTGAGAAAAAAAAACCTTTCCCCCTCCTCCCCGCCTCCCATTTCCCTCCCCCTCCTTCCACCCTTCTCCCCCTCCCCCCACTCCTCTCCCCCTCCCTCTCCAGTCCAAGGAGCAGTCAGGGTTCCCTGCCCTGTGGAAAGTCCAAGGTGCTCCCCCCTTCGTCCATGTCTAGGAAGGTGAACATCCAAACTGGCTAGGCTCCCACAAAGCCAGAACTTGAAGTAGGATCAAAACCCAGGGCCATTGTCCTTGGCTTCTCATCAGCCCCCATTGTTCGCCATGATCAGAGAGTCCGGTTTTATCCCATGCTTCTTCCATCTCATTCCATCTGGCCTTGGTGAGCTCCCAATAGATCAGTCACACTGTCTCAGTGGTTGGGTGCACCCCTCGTGGTCCTGACTTCCTCGCTCATGCTCTCCCTCCTTCCACTCCTCGATGGGAACTTGGGAGCTCAGTCCGGTGCTCCAGTGTGGGTCTCTGTGACTATCTCCATCCATCCCCAGATGAAGGTTCTATGGTGATATGCAAGATATTCGTCAGCATTGCTATAGGATAGGGTCATTTCGGGTTCCCTATCCTCAGCTGCCCAAGGAACTAACTGGGGACCTCGCCTTGGGTTCCTGGGACCCACTCTAGGTTCAAGACTCTTGCCAACCCTAAGGTGGCTCCCTTAACTAAGAATTGTGCTTCCGTACTCCCCTATCCAACCTTCCTTTATCCCAATCAACCTGTTTCCCCTAGTTTCCCTCATCCTCCCCTTCTCCCTTTTCTCTCCCCATCCCCCGCTAATCCCATCCCACCCCACCCCCAAGATCCCAAATCTTCTACCCGGCAATTTTGTCTACTTCCCATAGCCAAGAGGATAATTATATGTTTTTCCTTGAGTTCGCCTTCTTATTTAGCTTCTTTAGGTTCACCAAATATATACTCCGTGACCATTATTTATGGCTAGAAACCAATTATGAGTGAGTACATCTGAACAGTCAACTACTGAACCACACCTGGATTAAGGAAGAAATAAAGAGAGAAATTAAAGACTTCCTTGAATTCAATGAAAATAAAGAAACAACATACTCAAACTTATGGGACACTATGAAAGCAGTCCTAAGAGGAAAGTTCATAGCACTAAGTGCCCACTTAAGGAAAACAGAGAAAGCACACATTGGAGACTTAACAGCCCACCTGAAAGCTCTTGAAAAAAAAGAAGCAGACTCACCTAGGAGGAGTAGAAGACTGGAAATAATCAAACTAAGGGCAGAAATCAACAAAATAGAAACGCAGAAAACAATCCAAAGAATCAATGAAACAAAAAGTTGGTTCCTGGAGAAAATCAACAAGATTGATAAACCCCTGTGCTAAATTTTTATCAGACAGCCCTGAAAAAAAGGAAACGTCTGGGAAAAAGTAGTGTTTCTTTCATGTTTTCCTCCTGCTGCTCAGAGTAGAGAACAAAAGTCAGTCCCCCACGATTTCCGTAAGCATTTATTTTATTTCTCAGGACATCCACCCGTTGACCAGGAGTCCTCGGGACACTGTGAAGTGGCATTTGTGGCTCTTTTCTTTCTCTAGTGAATCCCAAACAAGGTTTATTTAATGTTTGATCATAGCTCTGCTATCTTCCTGTTTTACTGTAGCCCTAGTCATTCTGGGTAAAATGATAAACAGATAGAAAAGAACCATAAACGTTGCGCCTCAACCAGAAATATTTTTAATGTCTCAACATAGTGGTTGGATTTTCCTCACACTGAAATAAGAATCCAGGCAAGTTCCTTGTTTGTCTTCTGTATCCCTAGGAAGCCTTTTGCCAAGCTCTGGCTGCTGGCTCTCTGCCTCCAGGAATGCCAATCAGAGGACATTCTTTTTCAGGCAGCCAAGTTTGGAAGTCAGTTTGTTTCTGTCCGTGAGGAGGGCGGGGGTGATGGCAAGGGAAGCCAGCGAGTCCTCAGCTGATCTTGAGCTTGCAAAGGCTTGTGGAATCGCCTTCAATGAAAGCAGTTCCTTTTCCCCACGAGGACACAGGTAAAGGACAGCTGAGTAAATCAGCTTTAGAAGAAATGGGCGGAAGCTTCGTGGGAGGGAGGGGCTGAGGGAGACCTTTGAAAGCCTGCCATTGGTGAGTTTACCAAAGGCATCTGCCAGTGGGACTTCAGTGGAATGTGAAACCAAATCGTTTGCAAGTTAAAGATAGACACACTGGATGCCAGAATCTGGAAGCCGGGTTTTTAAACTTCTGTCTCTCCCTAGGGTTTCAGAGTTGGTTATGATCTCAGGGGCAATTGCAATTTGGCTAAAAATCTGTTCTTCCCATGAGCGTGCTAGCAATCACGGTGTTCTCTAGGTGAACTGGCTCTAAAAGAATTGAAGAGCGGATGCTGTGGCTGACCAGGGTAAGTGAGAACACCCCCGGGACTTGGAGGTGCATCTCTGGGAAGGTGGATATTGACTTTTGCTTTGTGCTTGGTATGAATGAAAGATCGCGGAGATTTCGTTGTGTCTTGATGGAACTGCTGTCCTTTCGGGAAGCAGGTGGCCTTGAGTGTTGCCAGTGGCCGAAGCAAACCCAGTATTTGTGCACTGCTGCTTTCAAGTTCGCATTTCAGAGTTGTAACTTCAGTGAAGCCTGTAGCCTTGCTCTTTCCCGTTAACCCTTAAGTACCCGTGGCTTATGGAGTTCCGAGTTAGGTGAGACTGAACGCAGCTTCCCTGGCATGGCTCTCTTTTCAGATGCAGACAGTGAACACAAAATATTTCAAAGAAAAATAAAGGGGAGGGGATGTTCTAACTAATGATTCTTTTCATGGTGCTCTAAGACCATCAGAAAGTACCTCATCTTTAAAGGAGCGGCAGAGAAAAAGCAGGCAGCCTCTATCAAAGAAAACAGTGTATTAATAGCAGTTGTTTGGGGCATTACCTCATTAATTCTAAGCAACTCCTCTCCTCCAAACAAGCTGGTATCTGCTAAGTGAATGGAGATGTTCAGATTATAAAGAACTCCAGAGGGGAGGGAAGGAGGGAGGGAAAAAGTGGTTAAATCTGTCATTGCCCTGTTGTGTTTTAGCTTCTCAAGTGTTTCAATGCAAGGAGAAGGCAAAACTTCAGTTCCTTGCTCTTTGCCCATGTAAAGGTTTTGTTTCTTGTTTGGTCAAAGTGACCTCTCCCTCTCTTCTTAGCGACAGCTTTTCCAGACTCACACAGCATTCCTTCTGAATAAATATTGTCCATAATAGTCCCAGCGTGCATGGTGCGAATTGGATACTCTCCTTTATATGGGGAAAATAAGCGTGCTGACGCTCTCCTGACAGAATGAGGGGCTGAACAGTGGAACTGGCCTCGTTTTGCTCGGCCAGATAGACCAGACTGAATGAAGTTGGCTAAAGTAGATGCAAACACCAAGTGGATTAATGTGGCTCCTTCACACAACTTTGATAATAAGAAGTAATGTAGTATGTCGCATTGTGTTGACAGAGTTGAACTTCTGACTGCTGAGCAGAGAGGCAAGGACAAACAAAATGAAGTCAGCAGAGCCCAGGACTGGTCTGTCCAGCCACGTGTGTCCAGTTTCACCTCCTATCTTCCCACTCCGTAAAGGAGAATAATGAGGCTAAGGGCCCAAGACCTAGCTGCAAGGAGGGACTGACCTATGCATTTTAAAGTCCTCCTCTGTGGACTGGCAATGTGTGCATTTTGTCAGAAATACCCATCCTTCTAAGAGTTCAGGCAGTTTGTTAAATTGTAGCTAAGGTTTAGTGATACTTAGAAAGAACCCATTAGATTACACAAATGGCAAGTATTTCTCCATTCCCGATGAGCAGACAGTACCTAGGCAAATTCTTCCTAGTCAGCTCAGGCGAGGGACAACATTGTGTGGGTGGCTGTGTCCTGAATTGCTGACATTAAGAATGAAGCTGGCAGTAATTTGTGAGGACATGAAGAAGAACTCAGGACACACACAGACACGTGCATTCAAACCTGTCACTTATACATCTGGTTCAGTTATACCATTTAATGTTTGCTATATTGAGTTTTGGCTTTTAGTTTTCAATGTATAAAAAATGAAAAAAAATTAAAGTTCAAAATTCTCACACGGAAGAATTTTTAGCAATGCGGCTAATAGTGACAGTGTTGACAAACACTGACAAAGGCAAATATGTGGCTCTCACTGTTGCACCATTGCTAAAGTTTCTAGTTCCATGACAGAGTTGAAAGCTTGGGACTTCTCGCTTTAAGCACAGTGAAGGTTGCTGTCCTTTGATGTGTGTCTGCTAATCATAGCTGGCACGTTACTGGCTATGTTTCTGTTATTGCTGCCCATCCCGTCTTCGTTCGTGATGTCATGTTTTCTAAATACCTCAGATAATTTTGCTGTAAGTTGAAAATGTATTTTGAAAATTACTCATTGAACCTGACGTGGTGGCACCGACTTACAATCCCAGCATTTGGCAGTCAAGCTAAGAGGCTCTCTGAAAGTTCAAGTTGCTGGAGTTACTTCTTTTTCAAAAAGAATAAACGAATGGATGATAAAAAGGGGGGGTCTCTTCTAAGGGTTTTCCAAGGCCTAATTAGGATGGTAGTTTTCTGCAGAGAGGGAACCAGGTGGCAGACTGGAAATGCTTAGACAAAGTACCCCTGGCGCCTTGAGCTCCCTCTGTGACAGAAGCCCGCTTGCAGGCAGTGTGAGCAGAGGTTCATTCTCGGTTCCCTCTGTCCCAGTGGAAGATATAGGCATTCCAGATGCCAGCGGACACTTGGCCAAAGACTTTGACGTTTTGATGAAGTCTGTCACACCGCAGAAGGAACTGCATTCTGTAGACTTGTTTGTTCATGCAGTCATATGCCAAAGGACAGAACTTCATGCTGTAAAGTACCTCTCCAGTTTCTAATTCTTTAAAAACTTCTATTATTTTTATTATGTGTGCATGTGTGTGATGGGGTGGTCCCATGGCACTGTGTGGCGGTCAGATGGCACTTTTGTGGAGTCTGCTTTCTCCTTCCATCTTTATCTGGGTTCCAGGAATCCAACTCAGGTTGCCAGGCTTGGCAAGTGAGTTCATCCTCTCAGCCATCTCACCGACCCACTGCTTTCTAAATTTTCATCAGCTAAATTCTCACCTTGTGATTGACTCTACCCTGGTTTTGTATTTTTGATTTTTTTACTTATTTGACTAGAGCTCTGAGTCCAAGTTATCTATGTCAGGATCTTTACAAGAGGTGCCCGTTCGCTCTGCTGTGCTAATAGCCATCGTTCCTTAAACCACATCTTCATCCTAGACAATGCATTGCAGAGTCTGCTGCTGCCATTGATAATTTTAGGATGTTTGTGTTATTCATTTGTCTTTTACTTTTTAGTTGTGTTCTGTTTTGTTTAAGACTTCTTGGAGAAAATGACATATGCTTACTGACTGCAGGGCTCATGTTTTCCAGCACCATAGGTATTGTCTACAATACTCAGCAATCCTCTCACTCATCCCTAGTCACTTTCCTAGATAATCTCTTAATCTCTAATCCACCCACTCCAGTCTCTTCAGCTGTTCACAAACTTTGACTCTTCCGGCTTTCTCTCTGCCTGGATTCAGTGCCAGCACATCTTTGTAGATTATTGTAAGTTAACCCCTTCTGCCCCCTGCGTTCCTCCGCAGTGACTCTGCTGTGGATCTTCATCATCTTACTCAGTTGCTGTTTATTCTTAGTTATTCCTCTGCCTCTAAGCCACATCACCACCACCCACTGTATAGCTTTCAAAGTGGACAAATCCGTCTTTTATCTAAGAACTACAGCTGCTAGTGATTGGAAAACTCCAGCAGCCTTCAGAGCAAGAGTGCTCCATTTCCAGCACATCCTGCAAGGCCTGTCACAAAGTGTCAACCATTCCTTTACCGTCTCTCCACTCCTTTTGTGGTCACCACCAACACTACTCAAATGTAACTGCCATCTCCGAGATCTGCCACACACTAAGATCATCTGTGAGAGTCCATAGAATCATTTCTCTTTTCTCAGAATGCTTCTTACCTTCAACTTTCACCTAAGATATCACTCTCGATGTGTTTTCCTTATCTTCAGAGTGTACCAGCAGTTCCCAAGACCCTAATAGTATGGACTGTGCCTTACTGATTTCTGTACTATGAATAACCAACACACACACACACCAAAAAATAAGAAAGAAAGAAAGAAAGAAAGAAAGAAAGAAAGAAAGAAAGGAAGGAAGGAAGGAAGGAAGGAAGAAAGAAAGAAAGAAAGAAAGAAAGAAAGAAAGAAAGAAAGAAAGAAAGAAAAGGAATAAAAAGGAAAACCCACTCCCTCCAGGTTTAAGAAAAGAATAATAGTCTGTTTCCAGGGCTGCTATTCCTGGGCATCATCTTCTTTCTTTATTTCGCTTACTCTTACCCATTGTATATATTTTGATCTCAACATAGTGATCACTAATGATAAGTGCCAAGTAGAATCAGGAAAGATTTGCTTATCTGGTGGGCGCTGTTCTTCTGGAGAAATGGGACTGATGTTCATGTTGCTGTCAAATGAGGCCGACTGATAAGAAGTCGTGTTAGCAGCAAAGCGGAGTGAGTCGGCTGCCGCCAGCCAGCTGCACGTGGAGAGGTGGGCAAAGGCCGGGCACAGTGCGCTGAAGTAGCAGGTCCAACCGCTCGTGTTCAGCTCTGGAGGTGGCTCAGTTGGCTTACATTATCTTATTCCCACAACCCAGGGAGAGAAAGTCCAGTGGAGAGGCATGTATGTGGAGCTCCAGTTCTGGAAAGCCAGAGACAAGCAAAGCCTTGGGGCTTGATGGCAAGTCAACCTGACCTATGTGGAGAGTTTCAGGCCAGTGAGGGTCCTTGTCAAAATAAACAAACAAGAAAAAGGGAGGGAGGGAAGGAAGGAGGGAGGGAGGGAGGGAGGGAGGGAGGGAGGGAGGGAGGGCAGGCAAATGATGCCTGTGAAATGACATCGTAGATTGGCTTCTGTCCTCTACATATACATGCACACACATGAACACACACATGCACACACACATACACACGTCATCAGGACCATTCAATAGCACACCCTAAAAAAAAATCAGTGAGAAACTAAATTAAAATAAATCCCCTTGCACACTGTGTGGATGTCAACTGTAAGAAAACGGCCTTTTCAGACCAGTGTAGCATGAGAAGGAAAGTACTTGATAGCTTATTGCCGTGGGTTCATCACCTTAAACTGTAAAACTGTTTGGATGTTTTGCCTTAAAATTGAAGGCCTTGGAGTGCAGTGTTGATGTCACATTATTATCAGCAAATGCTAAGGAGAGGAAGTCTCTTCGGCTAAAGAAGAATTGAGTATTAACAGTGGGGACCAAAGGAAGTTGAGTTTCGGTAAAGCTGTTTAATCAATTTTGACTCTTGAGACTGTTTGAAAGTTTCTCATACTCTTATTGTATGCCCTTGTTATGCCCTATCTTGAATTTGAGGAAATGAAGAAGTCTGCCTCATATTATTTTCACATAGTGCTCTCCTTCTCCCACGAAGAGAAGAGCCTCAATATAGGTGGGACCAAAGCTTATCTTTAAACAAACATCTGACTCTAGTTAAATCTTTAAATCCAGTATTTCCAATGTGAGTCCTAGAATTCCCATAAGAAAATATGAATCTCCCATGATGTCCTTCATATTTCATCTACAGGAGAAATGAGGACTCCTATCCAGCAGGAATCAGATGTTAACTTCCAAGGAGTAGGAACAAGGTCAAGCTCCCGCCCTTCCCTTACCTGTTCTAGGCAATGGGGTTTAGCTGCTGTCTTCCCCTGAAAGACATCATGTCTCTTTAAATGTTCTGTCATTTATATTCTTCACTTGAATTCACCTCACACTGTTTAATAAAACTCATTTTTCTGTTCTCAGGAGTAAGTATTTCCCTCACAACAAGTCAAGTCTTAGGGCACTTGGTATTATTTTGACTGGTAAAAATGACCACTTCTGGACATGATGGTCACACTTGCAATCCCAGCATCCAGGAGATGGCAGCAGGACCATAATGAGTTCAAGGCCAATTTGGCCCATAGAGTGGGCCCCAAGCTAGCCTGAGCTACATAATGAAACCATGAGACCATGTCTCAAGATACAACAAAAGACAAGTTAAGGAATACTATGTCTGGCAGATATTTTTATTAGATATTAGCATCAAGCGCCTGAAAATGCTCAATTTTCTCGCAAACTATTAATATCAAACAGAAATTTGTTTGCATAAGTAAAGCTGAACTTTGCAGTTTTACAAAATAAATACAATGTAAAAATGACCCACTCACCCAGATTATGAAAGATTTGTGAATATGTACATGTTTGTTCAAAGAACAATAGATTTAATTTTATTAGTCCCCTTTTACATCACATTAACTTTTTTTCTGCTCATTCCTAAATGAATTTGCAGTTTAAAAATCCGTGGATACTGAAAAAAACAAATTCACCAAAATGATCACAATTCAGGAATACAGATACCTCACTGGTTTGGGAAAAGGTATAGAATAATTTTTTGAATGAAGTTGATCTTCTAATATAAATGAACTTCTGAATCTCAGATTGTTCCTTACTATACCTTTATAAAAACATGCTAATACACAGAACTGTTGTCTGTTAAAACCTCAAGTAAATATAATGATTATCTTTTAAGACTTGGACTGAGGGGTAGGTAGCTCATCTGTTAAGAGCACTATGCTCCTGCATAGGATCCTGCATGGCATTGCCTTTCTGGCTTCTGGAGGCACTGCACACATGTGGTACACATACATACATGCAGACAAAACAACCATATACATAAAAGATAAATATCTTTTAAAATTATCTTCTAAAGTAAATTATTATTGAAAACTATTTTGTAGGCAAGACACATTGTTTTCTTTTTATAGTGAGGTTGTCTTTTTATTTATTTTTTATTGATTTTTGTTGAGCTCTACATTTTTCTTTACTCCCCTCCCTGTCTCTCTCCTCCCCCTTCAACCCTCTCCCAAGGTTCCCATGCTCCCAGTTTACTCAGGACATCTTGTCTTTTTATACTTTCTACTTCCCATGTAGATTAGATATATGTAAGTCTCTCTTAGTGTCTGCATTGTTGTCTAAGTTCTCTGGGATTGTGGTTTATAGGCTTGTTTTCTTTGCTTTATGTTTAAAAACCACCTATGAGTGAGTACCTGTGATAATTGTCTTTCTGGATCTGGGTTACCTCACTCAAAATGATGTTTTCTAGCTCCATCCATTTTCCTGCAAAATTCAAGATGCAGTTATTTTTTTCTGCTGTGTAGTACTCCATTGTGTAAATGTACCACATTTTCCTTATCCATTCTTTGGTCAAGGGCCATTTAGGTTGTTTCCAAGTTCTGGCTATGACAAACAATGCTATTGTGAACATAGTTGAGCACATGTCCTTGTGACACGATTGAGCATCCTTTGGATATATACCCAAAAGTGGTATTACTGTGTCTTTTTTTTTCTTTCATATTTTTTTATTTTTTATTTATTTATTTATTTATTTATTAAAGATTTCTGTCTCTTCCCCTCCACTGCCTCCCATTTCTCTCCCCCTCCCCCAACCAAATCCCCTTCCCTCCTCAGCTGAAAGAGCAATCAGGGTTCCCTGCCCTGTGGGAAGTCCAAGGACTACCCACCTCCATCCAGGTCTAGAAAGGTGAAGTATTACTGTGTCTTGAGGAAGGTTGTTTCCTAGTTTTCTTATTATCTATGTTTAATGCGGTATACATATATTATGAAGCGTGGTTTCCTGAGAAAATAAGTTCCAATCTCACTGTGATCTAGAAAGCTAGGATTTCTCTCATGTGAGCCACTTATTTGTCATATGTTGGCTGAAGGTAGCCTTCATTTCTTCCTATGCTCACACTTCCTTTGTCAAGGTATACCATATAGCCACACCTAGCTTCAGCAGGATAGGAAACAGAACTCTACCAACATGTCTGAAAAAAGAAAGGCCTGAAATATCTATGGAAGTTCCAGCAAATTTCCAAACTCACAGGTGATTAGGCACCCCCAAGTCTTCAGAGACTAGACAAAGTTTTACGTATACGAGTAGGTCTACACTGGGGAATGTGCAAGCGTGCCACCTGTGATGTGATGCTGGCATCTTTTGTCCTGTTGACATCTTCTGACTCATCTCCACTCACCTATTTTAGCTCTCTGAATCCTTGCCACTTTTGCAATGCTCTAGCAAAGCTAGGATTTTAGGCATCCTCCTGCCAATCATTAGGCCATAAATAATTTGGGGGAATACAAAGAAACTTCTATTAAGGAAATCATACAGAATATGGGAATGATTATGACATGTCCACCTTTCCCTCTCTACAAATTCATATAAAGAAATTGATAGATCATAATTGCATGCGTGTTTAATCCCCACCCCTACTTTCCAGGCATGGTAGAAGGACTAGGCATAGAGGCGGAGGACAGTAACACGCTGTACTTTAGAAATGCATGGTCTTGAGTAGCGCTAGCATCACTCAAGTTCTGCATGTGCTTAGCATTCACCTGTGACCACTAATGAGATAAAATCTAGGAAGTCTAAGAGCAATGGGGCATTTAAAGGCTTTTACATTTTGAGGCAGTTTGTTGAGGTCCTTGGAATTGCAATATAAGTCAGAAAACTAAATTTATGTCTTTGGTAGCAGTAATTCTAGGAAATGCTTCATGGGGTGTTTGAGGATTCCAAATCAAGCAAATTGCTATAGATTTTATGTCTTTCTTAAAGATTCTGGCCAACACTAACAATAAAGCCTCATGAATGTTCTATTTGCACAGGTTCAACCCACTTATGTGCAGTATTTTCTAACATGGAATATAAGAGAATAGAGAAAGAGACACACAGAAAGAATGTCTCACACCATCAAATATAATTCGGTAAATTCTACTTCAAGGACACTTGTTACATTGTATTAAGAATTTTTAATGGGGATAGAAAGATGGCTTAGTTGGCGAGAGCGTAAGACACAGGCTCCATCCCCAGAAATCACATTCAGGAGTTCATAACTTCTTAAAACTCCAGGCCCAGGGGAGTCAATGCCTCTGCCTCTGTGAACACTGAACTCATACAAACTATATATGCACACAATACACATACACACATACAAGTATACATATATACATGATTTAGAAATAAAATAAATATCCTTTAGAAATAATTTATAATTTAGTATTGCATGTCATATAATACTTTTAGAACATAAAGCTAAGGATTTTTAAAAGACTTTTGTAAATATCTTCGCTATTTGCTAATTCATTTTCATTCTCATGATAAAAGACATTGTTTTTAAGTTGACACACCATCCATTAATATTTAATGTTATTTGGATATATTACTTGTGATACACTACAAATAAGAAAATCACTCAGATATCAAACATGATTTGCTTTTTTGACCTATCTTGTTCAAAATTCTAAAATTGTTACACATTTTACAATATGGCCATACATTATTAATGCATTAACTTAGTTTTTGTTTCTAAATTAAGACCTTGTGAAGAGAACAGCCTTCTTCAACTTCAACATCTGTTTATTGACTTTTACCCCTCACTTTCTTCAAAATCAGAAATATTAAAGGTTTAAAAAGAAATTGTTGAGTTTAATAAATTTTTTTTACTAAAGTAAGCAGCTGAGGGAATTTTCCTGTGACTGGAGAAGGGCAATAAAAAAAGCGAAAAACACTCAGTTTCCTTAACAGAACGTGTATTGTGGTGAAGTGCACCGATGGTGTAAAGCAATCATTTACTCTGTGAGGTGTATGCTTCCAGAAAGTAGCTCTATCCAAAAAGCATCCTAGGTACATGGATCTTGTGTAGGCATCAAGGCAGGCAGGTGCGACAGGGCATGGATGTTCTTTGTCACGTGTCCATTCTGATAAGATTATTCTGCTTTTTATCCATCAGCAATTTCGACCCTCACCCCACTCTAACTAGGAGAGAAATAAATAGTTTTAAATCATTTTGGAGATATATTTTCATTTTACATTGTAGAACGAGAAATCATTTGGTCATAATTATGGGAAGCATAATTTTATGTATATCTGTGTTCTTGTATGTGCAGATAAATGATTGTGTGCAAATGCACATGCATGGGGGTGCATATGTGTGCATATTCATGTAGTGGACATAGGCCAAGCGTCCTTTCCCAGTTACCAACTCCACGTTATTCATTTATTTATTCATTTATTTTAGGACAATTCTCTCACTGATGGGAGCTCCACTGGTAGGCTACACTAGCTTGTGGGTGAGTTCCCAAGGACCACCCATATTCTGTCTCCCCAGTGCCGTGATAGGCATTTATGTGAGGTTACAGGGATTTCAACTCAAGTCCTCACGCTTCTACAATAGCGTGTTTTCTACTGAACTATCTCCTCAGTCTGGTAGAATAAATTCTTATCACATATATTTTCTTGTGACTAAGTTTTGTTTATATTTTACCTTGGGGTTATAGTAAAATTCAGAAAGCATAATGAAGTCGTCAACACTTCTAAACATTCATTGAAGGAGAATCTGCGGGTTTCTTTTGAGTACTGTGAGTTCCTCTCAATCAGTTTTAAGAGCTTCTTAAAGGAACCACACAGTTGTATTTCTTCCTATTTACAAAGTTAGGAAGCCGGTTGTAATCTACAGTTTGAGACTTCCTAGTACCTAAAACACTTAGAAGGTTGGAAAATATCCTGTATCACCATTTGCCAATCACAGGAACATAAATCAGTCTCAGTTGCTTAGATTTACAGTCTCTTCTCGAAAATGACATGGAGGAAGCATTTAACATAACGAAGCAGAGAGTCCTGGTGTGCAAGTTATACTATATTTTTCATTGCAAAGGGGTAAATTATCACTTCACTTTCTATATGATACCCCAGTGGCCTCGAAGACATAATACAGCTTGCAGAAAAGCCTGCTTTTGTCTTAGGCAATAACTCATTCTCTCAGAACGTGCTTTCTGAGAATTACTGCATTTCTCACTGTAGGTAGAATTTCGTGAAGGTCATTCATATATAGTTATTGAACTTGAGTACAAAAAATATAGGGAGGTTAACTGAATTTTTGCTATACTGCTGCAACAGGAAAAACAAAAGAAATTTTATATCTATAGCACTCAGGAAACAAGAAATTAAATCATAGAACATGGACTTTTGTTGGCATTCCTTTGCTTTTGTAAATTTTTAAAAATATGTAAGCTGGGCATCTGACATGACTCAATGAGTAAAGGCACCTGCAACTGACTTCAGTTCCTAGGAACCATATAATAGAAGGAAAGCATGTCCCATAAAGGCTGCCCTTACACTACCACATGTGTACTAAGGTATGCACACACACACACACATACACACAAATTAACTAATTAACTAATGTAATAAAATATTTTGAATTAAGCATAGGTCTTTGGGAGTGGTCCTGGGAGACTTAGTATTAATAATCAAACACATTTGTGTGCATGTAGTTACATTTTTCATCCTGTTTTAAAACACTAAATGTACAGACCTTAATGGTACAGTGTATGAAATTTTATATATAAGTTGAATTTTCTAATGCGATGATATAAGAATAAATTAAAATAAACCTCTTCTTCAAATGCCCTCACCGGTCAGTGGTGCAGCATTTGGGGACAACTGCCTCAGGCTTTCTGCCAAACCATTACTGGTAATCGGACTACAAGGGATGAAGAAAATCCAGATGCTGCTGCCTGCCTTAGCTAGATATGCGTTTGCTAAAAGAGAAGGCAACGCATTTCCTACATAGGTCATCAAAGCTGCTCATGCACGCACACCACACACACACACACACACCACACACACACACAAATGCTTTTGCAAGTCCAAGAATATACACATTAAATAAACTCTGCTCAAAGCAAGCAGCAGCAGCGACAGAGCTGGCCTGGACTGGACCATTTCTATACCTTGAGTGGGTTCGGTATATAGCAGCATTTCCTCCCAAGGCTTCAGTGGAGAAGAATTAAATTATTCATAGATGAACAAGATTTATTGTGTGGGTAAATTCTGGTGATGGCTCAAAATCATTCATTCATAAATGAGTGAGTTGTCCCACTATTGTGTGTGGTTTATTTAAACAAACACGTGTTTCTCCATAAGGCTAAAAACACATGTAATGTAGTGACATAAGAAAGTAAAGAAAGCATGCATTTTTATAAAAGGATCACTTTTGAAATTCTGGAGTTCTATTGCAAGATTGTAAACATTTGCAATCATAAGTCTGGGGCACTGTGGAACTGTCTTTTTTTTTTTAACCAGTTCTTTGGAAATCTATTAGTGATTGATGTACGTTGAGATAACATCTTCACATCATTGTTATAACATTGACCGTATCTCCCAGCTCATAAGAAAGCACACATTTTCAAAATCCAATCACATGTAGTTCTCGGTGTTCTTTTGTTATCTCCCAGCAACAGAAGAACAATTGGCAGCATGCCATGTTCACATGATTGATCATCCAAGTGCTGGAGTAGGGCTTTACTAAAACTCCGAGTTAGCTTGTGTTTCAGTCTTAATCCATGGATTGCTCTGGAGGAGGGCACTGTCTAGCAAAGTGACCCAGACACGTGGATGCAGAGGGCAAGAGGGTTACAGTTCCCAGAGAAGATGCCCTGAAGAAGGTAGTGCTGGTGTTGGATCCCAATACATGAATGAGTGTTCCCTACATAAGGCAAGATGGCAATAATGTTCAGGGTGGAGGTTCTCATGTGTGCAAAGTTAGGGAACTTCATAGTGGTGTTCCTATAGGGTGACATGTGAGGCTAGAGGGTAGGGCAATGAATTTGAAGAGCTGAATATGTAGTTATCAAGGACAGCCTTTTACATTATCCCAAAGGGTTTGTTCTTAGAGTACCTCTGAAACCCAGATACTTCCCTGAAAATAAGCAATGCAAGAAGAAAAAAAAAAACCCACAGTGAATGTCGGCTCATGGTCAGGGACTGGAGTCAGAACTCAAACAGCCCCTGTATATAGAAGTCTCCTGGCTATCCGTGTGCCTTCTCTTCGCTTCATATGACATCACTGTCTCATCTGCTTATAAAAGCATTTTCTCCAAATTTCAAAGATGGCACACATCTTCTCCAGAAGCTTTTCATTCCCAGTCCATTGTTGGTGTTCTTATGATTAACATTGATTACAAATCCCCTTGGACTGAAAAATCATATGAGGTATGTAGCAGATGTAATTTGAAACAAATATTGCACAAAACAAAATTATGTGATTTGATTGTTCTGAACAAGAGTTTTAAAGAAATCAAGAATGGGACAGAGTGATGAAAGAATATACTGCAATGCATTGCTCATAAGTATTAAAATTTATGTTAATGTATAAGTTTTAGATAGATAAAATATGAAGTTGGCTGCTCAGGAAAGTTCTCATAGTTTTTGTAATTTTGATTGTTGAGAAATTTCTTTGATATAAGTGAATATTCTCCAGCCTATTTTCAAAAGTGTATATTCTATAAGAATAGGCCCCATAATTATTTTCTCCTAGTTTGAGCCTTTCACAGGCTAAGAACTCTCACCGAGAGAGACAGGCGAAATGTTCCCGACTATAATCAACTCCTGTAACACAGAGGCATTGTTCTGAGGGGAACACTTTTCTCTCAGGACCGTGGCATTTGGCGGCAGTATTTTGCAAAGTCCCATGTTTTCCTTGATGTTTTCATACTTTCTTTCTTTCTATCTTATCCAGAATTAGTAATTCAGAACACCAAAATGTAGAGATCAATCCAAAGACAAAACAAGGAACATAATTCCGAAAATCAAGGAGAGTGTTCTCTTCCAGACAACCCTAATGGGGATGGATTCCAAGAGAGAAGATTGTAGCCAGGCGAGTGCTGAGGCAACTGTGACTACAGATCATGCTGATTTGAATTTTAAGTGGCTGTAGCATCAATAAAGGAAATCCCAGAAGTCCTAGCCAACCCCTGGGGATGCTTCCCTAACACTGCACTCTTCTGATAAAGCTAGTACCAATTTTAAATCTTTTTAAAGTAGGACTGTGCTGTGCCATTCATATTTTACACAGTTAAGCTACTCTATTGGCTTAGGCAAACTGGAGATGGGTGCATGTGGCCAAGCCTGTGGAGAGATAGGCAGCTATCTTAGGAAACACCGTGACCATGCAACTCTTATAAAGGAAAACATTTAATTGGGGCTGCCTTACAGTTTCAGAGGTTTAGTCCATTATCTTCAGGAAGCATGGTGACACACAGGAAGACATGGTGCTGGAGAAAGAGCTGAGAGTTCTAAATCTGGATCCAAAGGCAGCCGAAAGAGATTGCCACACTAGACTCGGCTTGAGAATCTGAGACCTTGAAGTCCACTCCCACGGCATTCTTTCTCACTCCAACAAGGTCACACCTCCTAAAACTATCACTCCCTATGAGCCTCTAGAAGCCATTTTCTTTCAAATCACTGTGTTCCACTCCCTGGCCCCCAAAGGCTTGTAGCCATAGCACAATGAAGAAATGCATTAAATCCAATTTTAGAAGTCCCCATAGTCTATAACAGTCTCAACTCTGTAAAAGTCTAAAATCCAAAGTCTCTTCTGAGACACATGTCAATCTCTTAACTGTAATCCCTTATAAAGTCAAAATAAAAGAGTAGATCACATACTTCCAACATATAATGGCACGAGAATTATATTACCATCCCAAATGGGAGGAAAGGAGCATACTAAGGAAATCCTGGGCCAAAGCAAGACCTAAAACCAGCCGGGCAACTTCAAATGCTGCAACTCCATGTCTGATGTCAAAGTGCTCTTCAGATCTCCAACCCCTTTCATCTTTGCTGATTGCAAAATACTTTTTTTTTTTTTTTTGGTTTTTCGAGACAAGGTTTCTCTGTAGCTTTGGAGCCTGTCTTAAAACTAGCTCTTGTAGACCAGGTTGGCCTCAAACTCACAGAGATTCTCCTGCCTCTGCCTCCTGAGTGCTGGGATTAAAGGCATGTGCCACCACTGCCTGGCCAACATACTTCTTTCTCCTGGACTGTTTCCACTTCCTGTTAGCAGCTTTCCTTGGCAGGTATTCCCACAGTTCTAGCATCTCCAACGTTTTGGGGTCTCCAAGGCAATTCAGACTTCATCGTCACAGCTTCATGCAATGGTCCCTCTAGGCCTACATGCAGGGACATCACTGTTGCATACTGGGTGTCAGCAGATTTCTTTAGTCGTGGAAGAAGATTCCATAACCTTTTTCTTCTATCCTTGATACTAAAGCCAGAACCATGTGGTTGAAGTTGCTTGATGAACCTGGAACATGGCCTCCTCATTCAATTCCGTTTTCACCAGCTTTCTGTTCCAGTGGTTCCCTTATTTGCTGTCCTGAAACTATCTGTAGATCAGGCTGTTCTCAAACTTAGAGAGCTGCTAGTCTGCTTTGTACCTGGAAGAGGCTTATCTCCCACGATTAATGTGTACACTTTCCCCGTTGTGTGAGGAAAGCCATATAATACACGAAGTTCCGCTCTCGTTTTAACTCCCTCAATTCTATTTGCAGATGCTAAGTTGAACTAAACCAAGGAGATAAATTCAGTGCCAAATTGTTAGTAACCAAAACATTGGTGCTTCTTATAATTATTACCTTCAAATTTTGTTTCAATCAAGACCTGAGTGAAGTGACTTTTATTGTCTCTTTCATGACACTCCCTTCTCTATTTGTGTGTGATTTCTAACTCAGAGATAATGGCTCAGGGCTCAACCCACCAAGCAGATAATTACTGTTTGTTTAATTAACATCACTTTACACAAAGTTAATCTTTTATTTTGGGGGGGGTTCTTTTTTTTATTGAGAAAATGAAAAAAAAGTTTCCACCTCCTCCCAGCCTCCCATTTCCCTCCCCCTCCTCCCACCCTTCTCCCCCTCCCCCCACTCCTCTCCCTCTCCCTCTCCAGTCCAAAGAGCAGTCAGGGTTCCCTGCCCACACAAAGTTAATCTTATTGCTTTTAATTCTCTTAGTTTTTCATTGTAAATATCCAAGGTACACAGATTTTGTCATATACAAAAACATTTTATATAATAAATACAAATATTGCCCAAGCTTTTAACAAATATTCCAGTTTGAAACTGGAATTGAAATTTTGTATAATCAGGAACAGTAAAAAAAAAAATCTGCCAAAAACAGTGACCAAACAACAGGGACAATTGTCAGAGGCTGTCTTGAAATAGCTTCTTCTGAAGAAGCTGGAAAAATCCTTTCACCCTCCCCTCTTTCTGCTTTTGACCAGACATTATTATCAATCATGTTATGTTTTATTTTACTGAATTTATTTTGAGAAGCTCCAATTTTGTTGGCATTTGTATCACAGGACTAGACATGGCATGGCTAACCCAGGAGGTCATGCCTAATAGCCACATGTTTATGTCATGAGTGTTTCTTATCCTTACAACCATAGCTAGTAGCCAAGTATGTGCAGAAAATTCTATAAAAAAGAAAGAGTATGGCTGCAAGGTTCTCTTCATCAGAACTGGGATGAATCAGATCCACTGTCACCTAGAAGCTGTTGCCTTTTCCATCAAGAACACTTCCGATATCTAAAGAGAAGGAAGATGGAGAAATTAAATAATTTCCAGAACAAATCTGTCTAAATAGAAGTCTACAAAATAGGTCTCCTGAGATGGACACCCCAGAGCTCTTTCCAAGATGTTTCACTGATATTTTAGTGCTCAGAAACAACATATGAAAACAGAAGGGGTAACTAGGAACGTCTTCACTTTCAAGGTGAAGCACTGGCATAAGCAGTTGGTTTTGAGATATGCTTACTAGGACCACGGGCATGGGAAAGGTGGGACTTCCTGAAGAGTTACACATGTATACGTGTATGCACACATGAGTACTCAAAAATGCATAAGCATATATAACCACACATCAAATTTTTAGAAATAAAATGATTAAAAATATAATAAATATACTCAGTAAAATTCTAGATGGCCATTTATGTGATTAAAGTGGTTTCATGCCTTTTCTTAGATTAAGTATGTTTTTATAAACATAGTTGGCTTAACATCCTTAACTTTGTACCCTCATCTGTTGTATTGGTATACCAACACAATGAAAATCTCCAGGTGTCAAGGTAAGAGGGTATGAGCTCTATTTAAGCAATTGATGAGTTCAGCATAGTTCCCATCATGGAGTGATGTCCCTAAAAGTCTGATGATTTGGGAAAATGTTGATGTCATCATCCAACAATAGCAGCAGCAAACACAAAATCATTCAGTTCATCACACTGTGTAGATACAGATTTAGAAAAAACTAGAAGGAAACACTCATTGCTGTGATCTTAGAGTCAGGAGATGCTGAGATTATTTTCTTCTCTCTAACTACCTGAAATATTCTAATTCTCCACATAGAACATAGAAAATATGAATTCCCTGAAATAAACCTAAACTTCCTTTTCTTGGACCTTAATAGTTCTTGGACTTGGCATACGAACCTTCACCTTGAAAAGGTGAACATTTCAAAAGCATAGCTTCTTATATTCTTCTCCCAATCCTTTCATTCACCAGCTCATTTGCCTGTGATGAAAACCGAGTGGGTAGAATGATATAATTCTGTTCTCCACAGTCTGAAACCTCTGGGCTTAAGAGTTGAGCCTTGCAAATCCTGATCCATAGAAGTTCATTTCTTTCTTCATAATCTGCAACACTATTTCAGGGAAGAAAATTCTCAGAATGATTGCAGACTCTTGAAGGGTGCAAGGGCGTGCAACTTCAGAGAAGTAGCACCAAAGGCCTGAAGTATACACTCTGCAGTTCTTCAACTTACAGAAATGAAAAGCCCAGAAAGACCCTTTTGTGCCTAGCTCTTGATTACTCTTTGCTTGCTCATATTTTAATCAAGATAGCTATTGCCATAATTCTACAGTGTTTTCATTGAACAGCAAACACTGTTACACTCTTTCATAGTTCCTCAGTTTACCTGAAAATTGTTCCCTGCCAGTTCATATACTTCTTTCTTGTCTTGTAACTTCCAAATATTTAATTGAAGAAACAATATCCATGACAATTAATCATGCCTGGGAGAGTTTTCTATGCATAATAAATTATGTTAGACTTGTTGCTTTTAAAGCCAGCTTTATGTAGTATATAGTAAATAGTATATAGTAAAAGATATATATATATATTTCATTTACATATATCCTTTATCTCTTTTGTAATATAATTTTCTTTTTCTATTAATGTTTTTTATTTATCTTATATATCAAACACAGTTTCTCCTCCTTCCTTTCTTCTCGTTCCTTCCCCCAACCTTCTTTCTATCCTCCCCCATCCACCCATCAAAAATGTTAAGGCCTTCCATGGGAGTCAACAAAGCATGGCATATCAAGCTGAGGCAGAATCAAGCTCCTTCCCACTGCATCAAGGCTGAGAGAGGCATTTCACCATAGGGAATAGGTTCCAAAAAGCCAGCTCATGTGGGAAGGTCTATCAATCCTGGTCCCACTGACAGGGGTCCCCAAAATGGACCAAGATACAAAACTATCATCCACATGCAGAAGGTCTAGGTCGGTTCCATGCCAGCTCCCTAGCTGTCAGTCTAGAGTCCACAAGCTCCCACAAGTGCCGTCAGCTGTCTCTGTTGGTTTTCCTGACATGATCTTGACCTCCCCTTGCTCATATAATCACTCTTCCTTCTCTTCAGCTGGACTCGCAGAGCTTGCCCCAGTGCTTGACTGTGGATATCTGCATCTGCTTCCTTCTACTTATATACTGCATCTACTGGATGAAGGTTCTATGATGACAGTTAGGATAGTCACCAATCTGATTATAAGAGAAGAAGGCCAGTTCAGGCACCCTCTTTACTATGGCTAGAAGTCTTAACTGGGGTCATCCTAGTGGATTCCCAGGAGTTTCCCTGCACCAGGTTTCTCCCTAACCACATAATGGGCCCCTCTATCAAGCTATCTCTTTCATTGTTCTCTTCTCTGTCCCATCCTGACCATTATGATGATCCTTCAGGTTCCCATCCCCCACCCCCTCCTCTGTACTCCCCCCATCCATAATATAATTTTCTAATAACATGCTCTATCATTCCATCTTTGTCCAAAGTCTGGAAATAATAAAACTGAAAGCAGACAACATGTATGAAATAATCAAAACTCTTAATTTCTCAGAAAGGAAAATTACCATCTAGGGAGATCAATGTTGTCCAAAAGTAACAGAGAAAGAAGTCCACCCTGGTTCTATTTGGTTGCATGTTGAGATCTTTGGGAAACTCCTACCAGTCATTCTTTGATCCAAATGGCAATGACTGGCCAGATTCAGCTCTATTATTTTGCAGACTTCACATTGCTGCAGAAGGTCTGCTGTCAGTGCCATAACATTATGCAATAAAATCGAGGGGCTTCTGAGAAGCCTTATGAGTCTGGAAAGAATTTTAAATCAAGAGTGACTTTTAATCATTTTATTCAAACACAGGACTGATGATTCTTTATACAATGAATAGGGAATAGTGGTGTGTAGGGCTGCAGGAGTTCAGCCATAATCCTGTAACCAAGAGGACATTCCTCTCATGTCTGAACCATTTGTTACTGATGCTTTCATTCATGAAACCTTTGAAGACTTATGCCAAGCCTTCTATTATTAAGAAGCGGGATTTTGAGATGTGTTCAATGGCTTTGTGCTGCTTATGAAGAAAAAATTCCAAAAAGGTATTATGTTGAAGCAAAAGAAAATATTTTTGGGCAATCTTGATACAACATTTGCAATTTTTTGAAAGTAATAGGCAAATGAGTTACTCTTCATAGAGAGGAAAACCAAGGCATTAAATTTCCTTTTTATTCATTCATCATTACTTTGGCCAGCAGCCATGAACCAATGGCTGAATGTTATCTTAATATTTGTTTTCTCCCCTTGGGAAACTCACAGAGCGTGAGCAAGAGCTACACAGAGAAAGATGATTATAACTTCATGTAACAGATAAAACAGAGCCCCACAAAGGAAGGCAGAGGATTCATAGAGGGAAAAGAAAAGAATGAGCTGAAAGTTTTTGGTTTTATTTAAGGCCACAAGTCTAACAAGCGGACTGAGTAGGATGGACAGTGTGAACACATAACACTGTTCTAGATCCGGTTACAAGCAGTTTAAGATACAGTGAAGAGGATAGAGTGCGACAACTTTGGGTAACTGCAAATGGCTTTGATTTGCTAGAGGATCCAGTGTTTCATAATGAGTGGTACAAAGTAAGGCTGGCAGACAGGGAATGGCACCAGGAGCAAATCCTGGACAGTAAGAATGGCAGAGGCAAGGTACCATAGAGTACAAGAGAAAAAAAAAGAATTTAGTCTAAAGGAAAGGCAGTGATAATGACTTTAAAGTAAAGCCTAAGGCACTTCATGAGTAGAATCAACATTAGTTAGAGATTTGTGAGGGATCGGGAGGAAAAGACATGCGTGATTTGGGGTTCATGCTCTGGGAGCAGAATGGCAACATTCATGGTGACAGGTGCACAAAGGAAGAATCTTATTTTGAAGACCAGCAAGATGGCTCAAAAGTTAAAAAGAACCTGCTACCTCCAATCCTGAAAACCTGAATTCCATCCCTAGAGCCCAAATGAGATAGAGGAAAAGGACCAACTTCCCATGTTGTCCTCTGACTTCCACATATATATGCCAACACACACACACATGCTGCATATACATGCACACAACAATAATTTTTATTGAAAGTATTGTTTTGAGTTAAAGGTTTGGGTGGGATGATTATATAAAAATGTATCCAGTAGGCACCTGGGAGAGTGAGCCTGAAATGTCTGGTATGGAGATTAATTTAGAATTGCTTGTGTATAGGCAGTTAATGTCATAAGAGATGTATTATCTCAACATACATGTACTCATAGATGAAAAACAACAGAGGAAGAATGCCAAGGAACAGCAATCATTTTGGTTAAGAAAAGAGAATTGCATTACCAAGTGATACTGGGAACAATTACCCAGAGACAGGAAGAAAAATCAAGGGGGAATTGTATTACAGAAGCCAGAGAAAGATCCATTTAGGGGAGAAGTAGTGATGTGTAGCATTACAAGAAGCACACAAGAAGGTGTCTACTGACTCTTTGTGGACTTGTCTTCCAGAGGTCAATGAACCCATTAGAAGTCAGTTCTATGTTATGATGGGGAAAGGAGCTGGGATGCATGGGGGTGAGATGTGAAGGAGAGACCATCTCTACATGAGGCTACTCCTTCAGCATGCTAATAGTATAAACCAGAAAACGGGAAGTGGACACACTGAACGCGCACTAAAGATGATTTTGTAATAACAGAACTGTTAATAAAGCAGCCTAATAGTTATTCAGATACCTATATACAAAATTGCTTGTGGAAATCAGTCATTTAAAGATTCAAAAAAAAAAAGGAATCTGTAATGTCTCAGAACATAAGGAAAGGAGGGGCACTAGGAAACAAGGGTGCAGTCACCCTGTACTCAGTACAAACCAAGAGGCACATTGTTGTTGCATCTGGCCTGTGGTTTAAATGCCTTGAGGTGTCTGAGACACACTGGAGGCTATTTTGTGAAAATATCCTTTTAAAGTTTCAGTTACTTATTCAGATTTCCAAATACTACTGCATATGCATTGCTAGAGCACTTAAACAAATGATCACAAAGTTTGAAAACAAGGTTACTTCAAAATCATTGTATGAAACATATATATACATACATACATACATATAAAAAGAAACTTGTATTACATATAATATATTATGTAGAGATTCATCAAAAATAGTTTTAAGAAGAGGTAAATTTTATGGGAACTGGTGCTATATTCTTAAGAGATCACAAACAGTGATTGGGAGTACCTTTGGAGAGGTAGGAGAGGGAGTGACTGAAACTAAGTATGTGCAAAAAAGAAACAACTCTGTTACTGTGTATGCTAAGTAAAAATAAAGAAAAAATTAAATTAGGCACAGTAATAAATTGTCACAAATAATAAAGTGTCAAAAATGAAAGAGATATAAGCAGATTAGGAGTACTAAAAGGAAAAAGAAAGAAATGAGAATAAGTATGGTCCCCTGTTCATTAGAGCACTGTCCACAGGGGCCAAGATAGGGAATCAACCCACATGTCTATCAATAGATGAAGAATTAATAACAATGTAGTGTGTGTACATCCATCAAAAATGGAATACTTTTCGAAGACAACGTGGATGATCTTGAGAATTATGCAAAGTGAAATAAACCACAGAGAGACAAAATACTGCCCAAGATGATGGTGATGACCGTGGGCTGAAGTGTAATGGGTTAGCAGGGAGGGAGTTGGGTGAAGGATATAAAATTTTGCTAGATCCAGTGAGTTATGGAGATCTTCTAAAGAGCATGAATACTGTGATGGTCGGTTTTAATTGTCCATTTGACACAATGCAGAATCACCCAGGAAGAGAACCTCCATGAAAGAGTTTCCAGATCATCTGAGTCTGGAGGCATTCCTGGGAGAGATTTTGTTAATTGTGTTGGTTCATGTGGGAAGACTCAGCCTGAAGTGAGAGGCACAATTCCCTGGGCTTGGGTCCTTGGCTGTCTGAGAGAAAACTAGCTGGTACAAGCCTGTGTGCATATCTTCTCTCTACTCTTCACTGGCACATGGCATGACTAGCTTCTTTAAGTCCTTGCCTTGATTTCCCAGCAATGCTGAACTGAACCTGGAGCCATGAGCTAGAAGAAACCCTTTCTCCCCAAAGACATCAGCATATTTTGCCACAGCAACCACAATGAAACTGGATAGTTACTGCAATTAATTAATAATGATATATACTTGATATTTTCTGACATCGTAAATGTGCATATGAACATTCAAGTATGTAAGGTGACCTATGCTAATTAGTTTCATTTAATAATATCACAATGTATATAAATCAAAATGCCAAAATGCATGCACTTTTATTGGTCCATTATACTTAGTAAGATGGGGGAAGAAAGCAGAACTGCATGCCTATCTAACTCATGTCTGCAACTAACATGTTTTATCATGAAAAGAGCACCTTGAGAGATGCAAGCTAGTGGCAGAACTTCTGCCAATTATGTGCAAGATTTTAGCTTTGTCCCCTGTAGCACAATAAGAATATTTTGAATTGTTTTCAGTAACCTACATTGATTTGATCAAAAACAAACCACTAGTTTAGTGTGTATTGTTGGTAACATTGTATGCTATGAAACAAGAAGCAATGACACATCCTTTTCTAATAAGCGCCCCAGGATAGTGAATATGGCTGTGTGTTAGGGCCTATGCCAGGACCACTGTGAGACAAAACTCCTGGTCCACCAGTCACATGGAGCACAACAGGTGTGTCATAGCTGCACATCCCAACACAGGGTTAGGACTTAAAGTGCAGGCTTCCCTAAGACCGCCAGAAGATCTGACTCAGGAAACAGGACCATTGCCTCAAGCAAGGCCAGACTGACGGATGGACCTGGAGAATACCTTCATTTAGGCTAATTAGTGTCTGCAATAGCCATCATAATGTACCCAAAGGGAGCTCTATTCATGATAGAAAATAGAATTACATTTTTAAAGAAGTTCCTGGAAGATGGAAATGACTTTTCAAAGAATAAAAATACATTGATACAATTCTTCTTTTATTACTTGCACAAGCACTTCATCTTTCTGGATCCCATGATATTCTTTTTAGTGTCTATCAATTAGTGTCAGGAGGTCAAAGCTTTGCTATATTGGGAGAATATTCTAGGCTAGGCTAGGACCCCTAACTACAGATAACTACAAGGAGAAGAAATAAGAGGATACAGGCAGGGTCTTCATTCCATAATATCTAATCATTTATCAGTTCATTCACTCTTTCAGAAATTCTTCTAGACTCTTGTTATATGGTAGGTATTACACTCCAGACTTCCTCTGGGTCACACAAAAGAACCCAAAGTCAGGAAAGGCTCAGGGGATTAGCTTTGCACGCTGAGCGAGAATTCATTATGTCATACAGACAGAAGTGCGTCAGGTCCCAGAAGAAGGCATCAGTGTTGCTTTCTGAAAGCTACATTTTTAAAGCCATAATTCTCCAGAATGTGTTGAGAATTGTCCTCTTATGCTATTTCTGCCTCACACAGACGCAGCACTCGGATAACGGGACAAATGCTCGTATTTTCAGCTCAAGTTCGTAAGTGGGGGAAACATGGCAGATGCTTCTTCCAAGTATAAAGGGTGAATTTGAACTGAATTTTAATTAAAATTACTCAAAGGCTTAGTGAATAATCTTCCCATAAAAAAATCTGTCCTATACGGAACTAAATGCTGTCAGAGTAAATCAAAGTAGAAAGACAAAAACAGGAAAAGGTAACCAGTTACTAGCTGGCTTAATCCTGAGGCTATCTTCAGTGTAACAGTGGAAAATCATTTTCATTTTTCTTTTGATAATTACACTTACATTAATCTGTAATGGCATTAACAATGAAGTAAAATCTTAGACTGACCACAGCAAAACAAACTGATAAATTGACATTTATATTAGATGTACCTATATTTTAACATCTGTCATTGGGCTCCTTATTCACTGAAGGTTTGAGAACTAAATGTTTAAATTTAAAATGCAACACTCTTTTTAAATAACGACTTAGAACTGCATCAAAGCATTCTTTCACTCTTGCATTGCCAAATGTCAATACAGTTTATTTTCTGGCATAATCATCTTTAACTGTGGCAATCTCTCTTCCACAAAAAGAAGGTATGCAGAATGCTGTGGAGAAGTTAAAATTTAATAGAAACTTAATTAACCAGTGTTACTGAGTTCTTTATATAAATAGTGCTATCTTGGGCACTTTGCAAGATAAAAAAGATGAACTGGATAGGACCATGAGTCACAGGGACCTCACACAATACACTTCAAAACACCTGTGATAGATGCTTTGATGTCTGAATAAACAGTATGCAGGTTGAAAGTCCTGCAAGGACTAGGAGTGTAACTACAACCAAAGACATCCGTTACATGATGGATTGCTATGTGCGGCATTGGGTGTGCAAAGGACAACAGTGAGAACCTGTGGCATGATCTTACCCTTTAAAGGACTTATAATCTTCAGAGAGGCAGGCTCGTGCATAACATGGAAGCTACGGACATACAGAATACTGTAAAGTGTATAACTGCATACCAAAGAACAAAAGCCATCAGAACACGAGAGTTTGCTCAAGGAACAAACTGGTGTTGACTGGAGAAGGTAGACTTGAGATGTGCTGGAGAGGATGGGGTCTATTTGCAGAAGAAGAGGAGGGAGGGAAGGAAGATGAAGAGGAGGAGGAGAAGGAAGAGGAGGAAGAGGATGAGGAGGAGGAGGAGGAGGAGAAAGAGAGAGAGGGAGGGAGGAAAGAAGGAAGGAAGGAAGGAAGGAAGGAAGGAAGGAAGGAAGGAAGGAAGGAAGGAAGGAAGGAAGGAAGGAAGGAAGGAA
>JABTXL010007882.1:17901613-17947962 GCA_025134845.1 Neodon shergylaensis | reverse complement strand
CTCTCTCTCTCTCTCTCTCTCTCTCTCTCTCTCTCTCTCTTTCTCTCTCTTATTAGAATACAAAAAGGAATCTAAAAAATAAGATAATTTTTTTAAAAAGCAGAAAAAGACAAAACAAATAAATGGGGGGGCAAAAGAAAAGCACAAGTAACCCAGATAGACATTGAGCCCACACAAGGGAACCTCATTAAGACTGAGCTCCCAAGGTTTAGTTGAAGAGAAGAAGGAGTGAGAGTATGAGCAAGGAAGTCAAGAACATGAGGGGTTCACCCATTGAGACAATGTGCCTGAGCTCACCAACTCCAACTGGACTGGGAATGAACGAGCATGGGATTAAACTAGTCCCTCTGAATGTGGTTGACAGTTGGGGCAGACAGAGGGGTCAATGATAATGGCACTGGGATTGGTCTCTACTCCATGTACTGGCTTTTTGAAATCCTATTCTCTTTGGATGCATACCTTGCTCAGCCTGGATGTAGGAGGGGAGGGCCTTGGACTTCCCACAGGGTAGGGTGCCTTGCCCTCTCTTAAGATTGGAGGGAGTGGGAAGAAGGTGTGTGGAGGGAGTGGGAGGGAAGGGGGAGGAGGGAAGGAAGTGGGAATTTGGATTGATAATTTTTTAAGTAATAAAAATAATAATTTTTTAAAAGACAAAATTTGGAAGCCTGAAAAATAAGCAAAAGCTCTCTAAGGGAAAGAAAAAATAAATCCCAAACAAAACATTGTGAGACAAAAAAAAAAGCTCCAAAAGTACCACTAAGTTTGTTTTGTGTTGGCCGTCTACTCCTGAGCATGGGGTTGATCCTTCAGTGTGATTTGTATGCCCAGTGAGACTCCATGAGAGAAAACTAATTCTTCCTTCATAAGCAATTGTCAGTTGGAGATAGCTTCTGGGCTAGGGACAGGAGCTTCTGTCTACCCCTCCCCCCATCACAGAGACCCTATTTGGCTTAGACATGCAGGCCCTATGCATGCTGCCACTGTCTCTGGGAGTTCATATGTGTGCTGATACTGTTGGTCCAGGAAGGCCTCAAACCATGTTCAAGCCATGGCATTGGGTAAATATGGCAAAAATATTTACTGAGCATGCATTACACTTAGCTCTCAGATAGTACTAGACTGAATATTTAGACAGCCCCAAATCCTAGCTCTCAGAGCAGCCCCACCCAGCTACACCCTGCTGACTGTGGTCTCTACCCCAGAACTTGAGGTGCCCATTGTGATGGGCACAGGCACAGTTCTTCCTCAGGAATAATGAACTTGAATTATTTAAGTTCATAAAACAAATAAACATACAAATTCTGATAGGATGGAGGAGTGGATGGAGGGGGAGAGCACTGAGAGAGGTGACTGAAAAAGTGGGTTTTACTGAGTTGGGTAGAAGCCTGATGCAAGGGAAACTTCCAGAAGTCCATAAGGATGGTCCCAGCTAAGACTCCTGGCAGCAGTGAAAGCAGAGCCTGAGCTGGCCATTCCCTTTGATCCAGATTCTCTGACCACCAGGGTTGTCATAGAACCTCTATTCAGTGACTGATAGAGGCAGGTTCAGAGACCCATGGCCAAACATTAGGTCAAGGGTGTTGGAGAGTCCTGCTGAGAAGTCCAGCAGGAGAAGGAATCATAGGAGCCAAGGGCGTAAGGGTCATTGGAGGAAAACCCACAGAAATGGCTAACCTGGCTCGTGGGAACTCAAGAGTCTGAACCAACAACCAGGGAACCTACACAGGACTGCATATACGTGACAGTTGTGTGGCTTGGTCTATTTGTGGAACTCCTGGCAATGGGAGCAGAGCTGTCCCTAGCTCTTAGGCTGGCTCTTGGGGACCTATTCCACATGCTGGATTACCTTCCCCAGTCTGAATACAGGAGGTGACTGGTCTTACAGCAGCTTGATGTGTCTTCCCTTTCTGATACCCATGGGAGGCCTGCCCCTTTCTGAGTGAATATGGAGGGTGTTGTAATGGGGTGGAGGAAAGGGGAGAGAAAGTGGGAAAAGAGGAGAGAGAGGAGGCTATGTTGGGGATATAAAATTAATTAATTAATTTTAAAAAACTTCTGATGCCACAGAATCAGCATATAATAGCTAATGAAAGCAACATTAGGACAATTATGTGGGGTGTATATTTAGTGTCTCTGTTGGCAGACAGAGAGAAGAAAGCATAAGTTGAGAATGGTTTAGTAAGCTTCCATCAGAGTAGGAGCAGTTCACCGGATTGCTCAAATGTTGAGGGCAGAGTGCTAAGCTCATATATCTACAGCAAAAACAATACCTACATCAGAGCCTTTTACTGTGAGTTGGTCACAGTCACTTTTGGCCCCAGGATCTGCCCTTAAGTACCAGAGTGAACACTGGCATGACCGGGCAGGTCTCAGCAGCTAGCCCACCCTCAAAGGCTTGGATTAGCTGCTCACTTAGTCTCCTCCAGCTGAAAAGGATCCTGAGGAATTAAATGAGATCATGGATATGGAACGCTTAATAGAATGCCTGGCATATGGCGAAGAAGCAGTCAGTATTAATTTCCTCTCTGACTTGCTCCTCAGCACCTCCGTTGCTGTCTCTCCTGCAGTCCCAATTAACACTTAATTCCTGTCCATCAGCTAATAGCCTAGGTGAGGCTGCACACACTCTGTTTGTAGATGGCAGCTCTCGGTAGAGTGCTCCCTGGGTTCTAGACATTGCACGTACTAAACTGTTTAAATACATTTTTATTTACTCCTTACAGCCACCCTGTGGCAAGTGTTTTACTTAGTCTCATGTTATAGATGAGAATACAATTACAAGCTAATTTGTCCTCCTGGAAAATGGTGGAGTTGGGATTGGAATCTAGGCCATCAGACTCCAAATCCATGTCCTCAGCCAGTACACCATGCTGCTCAAGACTACCATCTAGGCGCCTTCCTTCATCCTCAAGGGGTTTGGCATGACCTGGCCCTATTTATCATGTGTACATAGATATTCAGTTTAATCCTCAGAGGCTGCCTTGATTCCTGTATTTCTAAATTCTTCCTAATGTCCTATAACTCTCATCGTCATTAATCACTTAAATGTTCCTACCTGGTTAATTCACAGTATAGAAAAGCAAGGTCCCATGCCCTTAATGAGTCAAGAAGTATAGTACCCTAATTTGAATTGTTGTCTTGAGTAATTAATTATGTACTGATCATATTTTGAATAATCTTCATTGTCCACCTACTATTTACCAGGTATTTTTCTAGGAACTGGGGATAATCTGGGTAATAGATTGTCAGCCTGGACACAATATTTCAGCAAATAACTACTCAATATGGGGAGAGATTCTGTGTCTATGCCATCCTCTTCCTCTACCGCTGATGTTGGTAGCACATCCAATACTCAGCCTGGCAATTAGAACTGCCCTCTGCCACTGTCCAAATGCCCCTGAAGAGAGACAATAGTGCCCCAGAATGAGACCCACTCACCTCATCCCTGCTTTCATGCCACTTACAAACAAACAGGCCAGAGAAGGAGCAGAAATGAAAACTATGGTCTTGGGGATATCAAGGCAAAGTGAAATGTTAGAAAGGAGCATATTTCAGTGGAGTCCCCACAGCTCCCAACTTTCTTCAGAACCTAGACTATCCCCTTACTTGGCAACGATGCAGTGAGGTAGAAGTTCTTTCTAGCTGTAACTTTCAGGATCTACTCAGGTTAAAATCCTTAATTCATGCTCAACCCATAGCCATCACTCTTGATCCACTGTCTCACCCAGAGGGAAGAAATGAGGTTGAAAGGTGGTGTCATTTCAACTGTCCTTGTTCCGTTCTGGTCCCTTGTAATCATTTCCCTCCAACTGCAAATGAGAAGGGGATGGCAAGGCCAGCCAACAGGCTGACAGATACCAACAGCAGAACTTGTAACCTCACAAACTCTATTCACGTGTGTGTGTGTGTGTCTGTAGCATGTGCATGTGTGTGCACATACGCATATATGTATAACATATGTGCACATTTGCGTGTAGGTACAAACTGAGGCCAGAGAGAAAGATGGCTGATGTTCTGTATCTATCTTCACATTAGTCCCTTTAGACTGGTTCTTTCAAACCTGAGGCTAGACCGGCAGCCAGCAAGCTCCAAGGATCCTCCTGTACCTGCCTCCCCAAGGCACTGGTGTTACATGGGAGGGCGTACCAACATTTTGATGTGGGAACTGTGTGTTTGAACTCAAGTCCTCAGGTTTGCATACTAAATGTACTCTTATCTGTTCAGCCATCTCCCCAGTCCCTGTTTGTTTATTTAATTAGTATATGTTAGTTGTGCAAAGTAAGGAAAATCATTGACCTTTCTGAATATAGTTACAATGCAATCCATCATGTCTTTTCTTTATTATTTGGCATATTTCCCTGGGATTTGTGGAGCTGGGATTAGGATAGTAGTACAGATATTTTTTCTGCCTGATCCAGTGGATTAAAATACCATAATTGTGTTTTTTTAAAGTTCCATTAAAAGCCTTCTGTGCAGATCTCTGCTGAGATCAAGTTCTCGGAAATGAGTGTTAACCTACAGTTGGGCAATCAGAGATAATAGTCCCTTTTCTATTGCTGTATTATCAGTATTGTGTGATCAGCAGCTTCCTCCTCTTTGTACCTTGAAGACTGTCCCATTCCTTCTACCAGTAACAGCTGTGTGGTTCTTTGGCTGGCTTTTCTGGATGACTCCCCATCTTAATCCAGCCTCCAGTTGTCTTTGGCAGTCTCAAGCAGAAATACATCTATGGATAGAGTTGCAATTTTACCTTAATGATGTATCAATTATTGTATACATATTTGTATTAATATATCAATCATCCTGGTTTTGTCCTGTACTGGTATCCGATCCAGCACTGGTCTCTGTCTTACTTCCCCTCCCTTCCTGTTCTACTGAGGACTATCACTTTGCCTGTAAAATTTAGTGTCATCAAGGAGGACCTTCACTGCCAGTGCAGACACTTATTCTTCATCCTATAAACATGTATCAAATATTGCTCCAAACTGGCCACAAGCTAGATGCAGATTCCCACCCTGTGATGCTCTGGCCAACGTTATAAACTTGTTTATTAGACACCATGCTTTGCCCACCTGCTCTCACCTCCCAGAACAGAGGGTCCCTCCAGTCTTTAACCTCACCTAGCCTAAAAAGGACGCTTCTCTATTTTTGCATCAGATATTAAAACAGAGGACTTGTTTTGGGTTTTCTTTCCTTGTGGTTTTTGATTTTGTGCCTGCTCTGTTTTTCTCTGTTTCTATTATTTTTCTGGTTTGTTTCTGTTTTTCTGTTGAGTTCTAAATGATTTTCATCATATAGAGAGAACATATCTGTTGTAGGAAGCTGCTTGTTCATTTTCTGGCCACCTACACTCATAAAATAACCACACAGACAGTGTATTATTTGAAATACTGTTTGGCCAATAGTTTAAGCGTATTTCTGGCAAACTCATATCTTAAATTAACCCATCTCTATTAATCTGTGTATTGCCATGAGGCTGTGGCATACAGAGTAAAGTTCTATCCAGCAGCATCTGTCTCTGGTAGGGCTACATGGCTTCTCTTGACTCTGCCTTCTTTCCCCCAGCATTCAGTTTAGTTTTCCTTGTCTAGCTCTACTCTACCCTATCACAGGCCAAGACAGTTTCTTTATTCATTAACTAATAAAAGCAACATATAGACAGAAAGACTTCCTATATCACATATCCATTTCAGGATGCTTGTTTGGTTTTGTTGTTACTGTTTCTTGGTTTGGCTTCTTCTGATTTAAGAAGGAAGTTGACATTTTATTAGCCATGTCAAATTGTGTATTTGTTGGCCGAAGACAAAGGTTTCACCAATAGCTGAATATCTCATATGGTAAAAGACACTGACTGTCATGATTAGTAAAACTCAACATAAAGATCAATGCACATGTAAAAAATGTATGGAAGTTATAGAATGCAGAGTGCAAGCTCAGAGTAACAGTGAGGATGACTTTAACTGCCTGCTAAGGACTCAACAAATCCTGTGCCTGAAAATAACTATAATGATTCATTGTGTTATAGCTAATACTATTTATTAAACATTGTCTTGCCCACTAGTTGATCAAATAAAATCTTCAGTATAATCAAACACTGGAAACTGTCCTCTCCGATACTGGGAACTCACCATAGAACTTAACTGAGCAATATATGATAGAAGAGATATTTCTGAATGTTAGAAAATTCTTCCACTTATTGTTTTTGGCCTTTGCCAATGCTCTCTGAAACCTGACTAAATAGCTCTCTGCCCTTTCACATGGTATTCCTTAATGCGTGTGACCACAGCAATCATTAAACTCGGCCATTTCTGAGAACAACAGTATGAAAAGTTAGCCTATCCAATCCTCCCTCTAACAGCAGAAGACTCTACTGGAAGAAGCCAACCATCCCCTTGACCAAACTCTCTCCCTTTTATCAGATGTCATTGCATCTGAACACTATGGCCCAGGTAACCAAGCGCTTTAATAAAAAAAAAAAGCTCTGTGTTTTAGCATAAGTAATTTGATTTGTGACTTTAGTTTGGAGAGGAATAGTAGAAAGAAGATTCAGAATGAAAGAACAAGTGTTGTGTAGTAGAGACATAGCAAATTATATCACAGAGTAGCTTGTTCATCTTTACAATGGGAGAATTAAAAAATGATCCCTGCCAAAGAATCCAACTGAACAACGTTCTGGCAAACTCTCACCCATCTAAAGAGGTATTAATATTCTTCCTGGGGCTGTTATTGTATACGATCATAGCATCTCCAGAACTCTTGTTAGTAGCTGTGTCTCAGATAATATGTATGGGTTGCTGTAGTTTGTTGGAGGCCACTGAAGCATTCTGGGAACTTGGTGCATCTGTAGCAGAATCAAATGTATCCCCATGACAAGAATGAATACACTCAGGACTGACAATGGGACCTTAGAAGTTGCCCAAATCAAAGATGAGAGTCCCCGCTGAACCGACCCTTGTCCTCTATGTTGGGATTCTACAGGTCAAGAGAAAGGCTTCTGATTTGATGGCAAGCATTTCTTTACTACTTAGAGCACTTTTATAAAACATATCTGTATTTGTTACATGTTGGGTTGGGAATGTCACAGCTTGTGTGTGGAGGTCAGAGGACAACTCTGTGGAGTCAATTCTCTCCTTCCACTTCGACACAGATTCTGGGTATAAAACTTAACCCACAGGCTTGTGTGGCAAGGGTCCTCACCTACCAAGCCTTTTCCCTGGCCTCTACTTGAATGCTATTTGAGTCTACAGTCTTACTGCCTCGGAGGAGGGAACTCGGTGCCCTGACAGGAACACAGCTTCCCTTCGCTCCAGGCAGGCTTTCCTGGGGAATCATATTTCTTGACTGCATGCTAAGTAGCTTTATCCACAGAGCTTCCACCCTCCCAGAAATGTCACAGCACCACCCTGTTCCTAGCTTGTCATCACTCACCTGGAACCCATGCCTTAAGTAGTGTGCCATAGTTCAGTACAGTCTGTTTCAAAACATCCCTGGGTATTAAGTTCAGCTAGAGCCATGATTGGTGATTATTTCTGGCAGCATTCTTCTCATCTGGGGACATGGTCAGTCTTTAGTGAGCAAAGGGAATGTGAACACCAATATAGAGTTCAAAGTTTATCATCTCAGTGACTCAGGGCATCTCTGCTTGCAGCCACTGGTGCCAGAACTCTTGTTTTTGCTTACATTGATAAATCATGTACCCACCTACTTTGAAGGTTTAACATTAGGAGAATACATTTTTCCAGTTTTAAATTTAATGTTAGAATTCATTAAAATATATGTGCTTATATTCCTATGCTCTTAAAGTATGATGGGAATCTACAAGGATGGCTCTCGATGGGCAGTGGCGTCTCTCCAGTTCCTTAATTTCAAATACAATATGATGAAAGACACCTCAGCTATGTGCTGCTTAATTTGATTCTTATTTATCTTCATTCCCACAAATGGCATGTCTTTAAGAAAATATCTTTATTTTTATTTCTTTGCAAAGAACCTTCAAAAGTATATTAAACTGAAATGTTGGCACCAAAATCACTCGTTTCCACAATTTCATTGTCTAGGCTATAGGCCAAAGCATCTGAATTGCATATCATTTTTGTCTTTAAACATAATTTTTATTACATTATAAAAAAAGAAACGGGATTAAGGCCGAGCATGCAGCTCTGTAGTAGCCTAACTTGTGCAAGGCCCTAGAGAATCCGTTCCCCAATACCACAAAGGGAACTAAACTGTGCTAAAATTCTTAACTTTCTTCTTTGCTCCACTGTTTAGAGCTAATTGCCAATATTAAATCATAATATAATTGTATTCACATTGAATGTTCTGTAATTGCATAATTTGTTGAATCCACAAACATTCTTAAGTGTTCTCTTCCAATATCTTTAAAACAAAATCAGTTGGTGGGGCTGGAGTGTTGGCCCAGTGGTTAAGCGAACTCGCTCCTCTTGTAGAGGATCAGAACTTAGTTCCCGGTACCAGCATCTGTGTCAGGCAGCTTATGATCGCCTGGAACACCAGCTCTCGGGGAACCAACAGCCTCTTCTGAACTCTATGGACCCCTGCACTCACGTGCACCTACCTGTACATAGATACACACATAATTCAAAAGTAACAAAAATAAGCCTTTAAAAAAATCAGCTTCTGTCCCCCAAAGCCGAATTGCCAGCACGCCGCTTCTCCACTCTTAGCAGGAGCCTTGGCGCCTGCCTCTTCAGCGTGCGTTCAGATGCTCTCCCCCAATTGTCTGCCTCTCCCCATAGCCAATCTGATTATGGCGGAGAAGAGGACGGGGGGAAACAGATATTTTAAATCCACAAAGAAGCCAAATTCCATCAGAGGAAGTCGTTTCAGGCTCTCTTTGCCAGATCCTAGCCCGTATCTAATTGTCCTACTCACTCTGGAATTCCTAGTAAGCTCTGATGATGCCTATACACAGCGATGAAACCTATAAAGAAATAAAGGAGAAGGGGGCTAAAACACCCACAAAGCTGTGTGGAGCATGGGGGGGTTATCACTATTAAAAGGATCTTTTTGTAAGTGCTAGTTATTTTGACAATTTGTAACTTTTTTGTCTGAAGTATTGAGAGAATAAACTTATACCACAACTAATAAAATAACTGAAGTGCTGGCGATGGCTCGGGGGTTAAGAGTGCTTATTGCACTAATAGGGCACCCAAAGTTAGTTCCCATTACCCACTGAGGCAGCTCTGTAACTTCAGTTTAGGGGAAATTTGACACCTTTGACCTCTGAGAGTACCATGTACACACAGACGCACATTCACCACACACACACACACACACACACACACACACACACACACACACAATTTAAAGTAAAATTTTGAAATGATTTTCTAAAGACCGTAGATGAAACGTGATCAAAACGCTGTCTGGACTACAGATTTTCCAGCGTCTCCCAAATCCTACAATGGAACCAAACGGCTCCAAAGGATTTTTGCAGTCACTTAAGCATCTCTGGATTTATTTTTGAGCTCAGATCTGTTTAGTCACTGTAGATGTGTACTTGCAACCATCAGGAATAGTCCAGAAATACACAACTTAGTGCCTCACTTCAGAATCAGCAGAGGACATCACGATTTTCATTCCATTTCACCCGGCCTTTGGTCTTCAGCCTAATATGGATATAAAATGTATCTGGCAGCGCCATTTCCAGTGTTCCTGGCGCCTGCCAGAAGGCTTAGCTTTTCACACAAGGAGCTCTTTATTTCAGTAAATACAAAAGGACGTAATACTCTAAACAACTCGTCACATTCCTTCCAGTGTCCCTTGGACCCAAGAGCATAGTTTACTGTATACTATGCATTTGACTGTGTTTTCAAAGTGGCATTTTTTTCTTTTAATTGTTGCCCTTTAGAAGTTCTTTGTACACAGTGCTGAGGTTACAATCCAGCGTATTAACTTTTATCACTTTGACACTGGAAGAGAATACTGTCCTTGCCCAAATTTCTCAAGCTTATTTCTTCCATAAATTTTTTTAACATAACATTCACATTGTTATACTAAGAAGAATAATTTTTATAAAACTGGTCTATAGTTTATAGATTATGATTGTGGAAGATGTTGACATATTTTTACACTGTGTGGAGATCTTAGCTGAATGAATGATTTAATTTTCGGCATATTTCTAATCCTCAATGCCTGATGCTATAGTGACCTGGATACAGCCACTACAGTAATGCTCATGACTACTAACAAAATGTGTGTATGGGTGTTTGAGCATGTACATGGTATTGCCAAAGTCTGGAAAGTGCTATTAATCTTACCCTAGAATGAAAGTAAGAAATTAAGAGTTACTGTTGATATGGGGAATATGAAGATTTAGGCTCTGAATTAAATAAAGATATTAAATTCAATAATAGAGCAGACTCTCTCAATTCTATATATGCTGATTCATGTTAAAATCTACTCATATGTATCTCTAGATGTAGAATACGGGGGATTAAACCTCAATGGGTATCAAATGTTGTAGCTGTAGTAGATATGTTGGAGGATGACAAAATTATTATAACACAAGAAACGAGCTCTGAGAAAGCAATATCCAGAAGATGTTATAGATGAAAATGGAGGTCTCTTTCATTTCCCAGTATTTTCTGAAAGGCTCTAATGGGAGAAAACTCTAAGAGTGGGAGACCAAAAACACTCCAAATGCTTCCTCATCTGTGTTGACTTTAAAATTTGAATTATATCATTTACTTATTTCCTATTCCTGTGGCCATTTTGTGAAGAATTGTATCTGATTTGTTCATTATTTTTTCTAGGAAAATTTCAGTCACATACTCTATTAGTTTCAGCTAAATATTAAAAATTAGCTAGATAAAAACACCCCTGCTTCCTATTTTTGCTTTTAAAAGAATCATATGGTCTGTTTATTTCCTCAGTAAATGATGTATGTATTTACTTAGCTGACAGTTCTTCAAGGGTTGAGTTTTTGGTTCTTGTGGATTTGGGTTATTTTTTGTTTGTTTGTTTAGTGTCATTTTCAAACAGGATCTCATGATGTAGCCCAGACTTTCCTTGAATTCAGAGTCTTCAGCAGGTCCACAGAGTCCTAGGACTGTAACTATGTGACATCACATTAGTGTGGTTGAGAATTTTAGGTCATGTCTGATTCTACTTCCTGCTTTCTCAGCAACTCATTACCTTTAATTCTTATGTTAAAAGATTGTTGTAATGGGCTCTTCATAATGACTCAAATAACGATATAAAATTCTTCATTATATGATAAATGCTCACACTGAACATTGCACATTACTGTTAGGTCTGTAATACTCTTAAATGATGGCTTCGAGAATTACCAATAAACTTGCTTTTAGATGAGCAGTTTAAATTTTATATTTTTAAAATTAGAAGGATATAGCTCACATAAACAATAAGAAATTATGTCATATTTTATAGATTATTAGGGATAAAGTTTTATTTTCTATCTAGTGTTAGTTATATAATGCCCATAGTCACTTTTAGGTATTAGGTAAATGCCATACATTGACTAGAGGATTATTAATAGCAGTTTCAACTTTTACACAACCTGATTTTCCACAGGTTTTTGTTGTTTGGATTAAGATGCATATTTTAAATTGCTTCTATTTTAAAAGCATTATATCATCAGTTATCATTTCGTAAAAACAAATTTTTTTAAAGCATGGTCCGTGCATTTAAACTGTCTATTGTTCTCTACAAATCTCCACTTGCAGTTAACAAAGTTAATGATTGAAAGGTCACAGAATTCTACTAGGATTAAAGATATTTGACTTTTATAGACCAAATGTGATGGTAAGATGAGCTGTACTTAGTCCCCTTTGCAGAAATACACATAGAATACAAAATGGGATGGCATTGTGCCTCTGTGGCTTGTATCCTTAAATTCCAACCTTAGCTAATCCACACGCATGAAAGATTGCAGGTAATAGGGTGTGTTTCCTCACATACCCAAGTTATCCCTGACCAGCAGGAGGTGCTTCTCCATGCAATAACAGCAACAAGGGCCCTTTCCTTTTAGAATTTTCCCATCTTCTAGGAGTCCAGAGTCCTTTGTTTCTAGTCCAAAATCTAAAGACGAAATTACAGTGAGCATATATGGAAGCTTCTAGAAGGCCAGGGATAGAGACGGCTGCTACCACCTGTATGCACTGTCCTTTGACTAGAAATGGATCAAAAGTCTTACTGCATGGGAGCCAGGAAAATGAGAGGAAGAGAGCCAATCCCACTGATACACTTATTTCTAACGCGGGGAAAACACCAACGCATTTGGGACTGGTTTCTACAATTACTTCGGTCACTAAAACACTGAGAAAACTGATCAGATTCTAACTTTGTACCTAAGTCTGATAGAGCTCACACCCCCCAAAGAAAGGACTCTACTAAACAGATATATGGATAAATATTGCACATGGAGTCTAATGTGAGTCATATGAGAGCTTGGCTGGGCCTTTCTGTCTTAGAACAGTTGACTGGTGCCTACTAGGTCCTCGATCGTATTACTGAGGTCCACGCCTACATGAATGCATGAGTCTGGAGACAGGGAATCAATTTCATGAACAAAATAGTAAGGGAATTTAAGCTAGCTTGAAGCGAGGGAAAATCTTTCTGACAATAAATCCCGAGGCTTAAGATGGGAGCTGAGCTAGCAAAGAGAAGAGGTGCATGATGGGCAAGTTTTCAGGAGGACAGAACAACATAGCAAAGGGTGTGCTGGGTTTAGTTTGGCACATACGGAGCATACAAAAGCCAGTGTTGCAGAGACACTGGGGGTCTGAGTGCCGATGACGGGAAGGAAGCTATCAGAGCTGGCAAGGACTTATATGACCAATGTGGCCTCTCAGTCTTCTCTAAAGGCACAAGTGGGAAACCGATAAAAAGCAAAAGAAAGGAAGGGCAATGGGGTCGTGTTTTCCTCCAGCACCAGCTTTATGTGAAGAAGGGGTTGAACTGGGAACTGAGCGAAGGTGGAGAGACTACTCAGGAAACCATTTTAAATGTCCAAGTGAGATGACTAGTACAGTGTGGAGGGGGGAAGGGGAGCAGCAAAGTGACAGCCAGGCAGGCAGGGGTTTGAAAAGGACTGTGTAGACCCGGAGAGTGGGGAGAGGCACGCATATGCATGTTCATGCGGCTTTAGGGCTTCTCATTCCACTCACTGTTCTTCCAAGTGTAGATGCTGCCGACCTGTCAAGACAACAAACATTGCTTCTTCCAGATCCTTTGGGAAGCCGCATCCCCATTCCGGATTAGCGCAACTGCTGGGCATTAGACATTCCTATTGGAGCTACTGTCTTGATTTGTTTCCCTTTTACTTTGCTAAAAGAAATGAATTAGGGCTGGACATAATTTACACCTGTAAGTACAGCACTTAGAAGGTAGAGGCCCAAAAATCAGCTCACCATCATGTCGGCTACATACAACTTCCTGTCAGCTAAATAGTAAGTTCATGGTCAGCCTGGACTATGTGAAAACTTATCTAAAATATTAAAACTTGACTAAAATATTATTTATTTATCCTATAAATAAATATTAACTAAAGTAAATTATGTAAATTTATGATTAGAGTGGAGGATTCTGGAGGCAAATGTCTTCAAAACAGCCTTTAAAATATTTTGTTAAAATTTCATCTTTAATAATGTACTTTTGAGAATGGAGAGATGTCACAGCAGTTAAGAGAAAGTACTGTCCCTGCAAAGGAAGCAGTTTAGTCACCAGCACTTACTTTGTGGCTCACAGCGGTCTCCAGCCCCAGGGCAGCCAACACCCTATACTGGCCTCTCTGGACACCTACAATTATGTGCAACCACATAGAGACACATATATTTTTCAAACATTTAAAAATATATTCATAAAAGCTAAGTTTGGACCATCTTTATATCTTGAGGACATGGTCTTATTGATTCTGCTTAGTTCTTTGCTTTAAGTTTAGGAAGCGATCCATAAAGTGTTCCATTGTTGAAGTCATCCCTGAAGCCAATGCCCTGCTCAGTTCTTCTGATTCACGCTCTGCTGGGGTTTCTCTGGGTAGGCTTCCGCCTCCATTCTGCTCTGCCCCCTCTTCCTGTCCTTCACTGGTAGATCTATCTGCTTGTTTTTACTATCCAGAAAGCAGACAGCATCGTGACTCCCCAGGGTAAGTGTTACTTCTATCTACTTATTAGCTCTTAAGAGGGTATGCTCATTTGGGTAAAAGAATATCCTGAGCTCAGAGATGAGCGGAGCTGCTTCTCACAGGTCCACATGCTGCGAAGATCTGGCAGCTTTCCTGGAGGAATGGTAAAGTTGTGGCCAAAGTAATGCTTCCGGCATGTTCCTTCCCTCATTCTACTAAAGATAGAGCCTAATTTCCGGGACTCTCTGCCAAAGACATTTACATGTGTTAAATGTTGTTCCAATTTTAAATAGTTTATGTGAATAATTTTCACCTCAAATGCACTATTTTAGCTACAAAAGGGTAGAGAAAATTCTTTAATTGCCTGTTACACTATAAAGAAAAAAATACTGCAGAAATAAAGAGTTTTATAAAATGTTTTTACAAATAGCTTATGCTTACAATCTTACCTTTCTAATTCTTGACTATTAGGATGCTCCTTCCTTTTCCTTTCTTGTATACCCTAGATTAATTTTTATTTGCATTCTGATTTAAATTCTTTTTCAGGAATCTTTACAATTCTTTTTTCCTCCCAGTTCTCTTTAGTCACACAGTCTTCTCACTTCAATATTATGCTGACTCTTGTCCAACACATAGGATATGAGGAAATCTTAAACTCCCTTTGTCGAACTGACTTCACTCTGTATCTTGAAGTAGGGTAAGATATAAACATGGCAATAGTCTGAAGACAAATTCCAATGTTTCTTACCATTCTGGGCACGTATTTGCATATTTTACTTAACTCCAACTGGACACTTGTCACAGGGCTATAAAAGGGGGCCATTGGGACTGGAGAAATGACTCAGCAGGTGGCTTCTGCTCTACCAGTGGGCCCAGATGCTATTCCCGGAACCCACGCTGTACAGTTCACAACCACCTGTGATTCCAGCTCTAAGTGATCTGGCCCGGTACCCTGTCCTAACCTCTGCCAGCATCCCATACACACATACTCACAACTAAAACCAGAAATAAACCTTTTAAAAAAAGAAACTAAGAAGAGCCCAAGACCTCTGAATAAAGTCACGTGTGCAGAAGGACTCCAGAGTCAAATGGCAGGTGCCTTTGCCTTTAAGAGGTCACTGCAGAGATCTGTGTCACACCGCTTTCAGGCAACTGGCCCAGAGGATCAAATACCCACTTCCTGAAAACAGTATTACTGAAGAGAAAGCCTTCGCCTTATAAGCATGCAGACTTACGGCCAAAAATTAAAGAAGGACCTTTTAAAACATCCAGAGTCACGCGTGCCTTCTATAACAAGGGGCAAGTACCAGCTATGTGGATCAGCTCAAGAAAGAGGCTCAGGAGCAAGAGTGTGCTTCCCTTTTGTGGCCTTCCCACACCTGCCTTGAGCCTGCTTTTCCCCTTGGAACATGATCTTTTTATAGCAATGATGGTAATTAGATCGTGTCCCTTTTAGACACTCTTAGTCATCTTTAGACTTGTATCCAGTATCTCTACCTCAAAATAGAATGAAAATTCAGTTTCCTAGCCTGTGATTTTGCTGTTCATTTTTCTAGAATGGAATGAACCTTTCCTGGTCTTGAAGACGCCATCCCAGGTCCTGATGGCAGTTACTGTGTGTCCATTCTTATGTCCCTTAAGAACAGAAAACCAGTGTGTAGAGTCAAATCCTCAGTTCTGCTGAAATGGTGTTTTCTCTAGTAAGGTAGCTGAAGGAGATATGCCAGCAGAGTAGTTTTCTTACCATAAGGTAAGAATTTGCCTCTAAATCATAATGCATACTAGTAATTTATTATAAGCCTAAGAATCCTAAGTCATTTGAGTGTTTATTATTATTTTAAATCTTCTCCTCGTAATACTATTACAACATCCTCTCATGAAGCCAAGGTGCACCCTTTGCATCTATGATCAGCTTCTAGAAATTAGTCTGCAATCACCTTTTACATAGGCTTCATATCTTCTTTCAGAGTTGAAGTCATTCTATTCAGATGTATCTTATGAGCTTTGGAAAATACAAAGTGAAGCAGTGTGTCAGATGTAGAGAGGATGTTTTGTACAATGATGCAATATCATTTATGTATAATATATAATATATGGTCTCATTTTTATTAGCATTGTTTTACAATAAAACTAGTCTGGGGATTAAATGATATAGAGCTTACAAAGTATTTAGCAAGTGTTTGGCATGATAAGCACACAAATGTTTTTAATCATTACTATTTAGCTAATTTTATACTTAAATGACCATATACTGTATGCCAGCGATTTTTGTGTTTTAAAGCCACATTTTTTCTCATTAAGTAATGTGACATATATTTTAGTCAGGTTAGTGTCTAATACTCATCCAATCTGTTTCACTTATTCAGCTATGAATATCCCCAGTGCTGAGGTGGATAGTGGGAATGCAGCAACAGATAGACAAGGTCTCTGACTTCAAAGATCTTCCATAAGCCAGGAAGACTGGTAATATTTAGGTGATTACTACGTGATGCAAAAGAAATCTGCAGGATGAAAAAACAACACAGTAAAAAGAGGCACAGCACATCCGGTGGTCTTTTTGCAATAGTGATGTTACCATTGGCACCGAAAGATGAATCGGGCTTGGCTAGAAAGAAGGACTGGAGAAGGACAAAAGCAGAGAGATCACCACCGGAAGAAAAGGCCTGGGTAGTGTGAGGAGGTGAGAGGAAAGGCTTTTCACTGATGAACTGGCAGAGACTTCAGAGGGGTGGAAAGGAGGAAGAAACAGGGACGTCCAGAGGTGCCAAAGTTGAGAGGACTTTGTCCTGCAGTCACCACTGGGATCATTGATGCCTTCTCTTCACCAATCCAGAATCATTCCATCTTAGCTGGGGTCTACATGCATAGGCCTAAACCGCTTGGCAATTATTTCCTTATATCTCCCACCAAGAGTGTGCTCATTCGCTGTCTCCAATTCCTGTTATCAAATCCAGAATGCATTTACTGGTCAGTGTCTTCTCCAAAATCTGTTCATCCATTCTGTCTACAAATGTTTACCGCCTTGCAAAATACATGGTGCCATGCACCCTAGCTGCTGGGAAGACCTGCTGATGCCTCCCCTGACATAAGCTCCTCTGCATTTCTTCCTCCTCTTAACATGCAGTGGGTGACAGATACCGTCATCTCTACAATGCCTGGTAGCTCAGTTCTTGCAAGGGTTTGAGCCTAGCTGTACTCTGTTCTAGAGACTGAGAGCCAGTCCCACTTGTTTTCAGCAGGGATTCTGTTCACACCTCAGTCTAGAAGCTCAAAATAACTAATAAGTATTCCAATACTAAATGTAATCTGCAACTGCATGAGAGTCCCCTTAGTTAGGTCATTCTTAATGAGCCCCCATTGGCAAGACAAATAAACTAGACCATTTGTTTCAAAGTCGTTAAACTCGGATCTAATACAATTTCTCTTAAAAGTCACTAGTTCTTATGGGATTCCCGGGATTAGCCGGAAAGGTAATAAATTATAGGGAATCAAAATAAAAGAACAGCTGAGACTGGGGAATGCAGAAAAGAAAAAGGCTTGCATTAGTCCACAGAGTGAGGAGTCCACTGGCCTAGTGCAGTGTGCTCTCTGCTATAGCTCAGGGGTGTGTTTACTCATGAGTTTAACATTTCATTGTAATCATGGCAAGTCTAAGAAAATGGAGTAGACTTTTACCAGTCGATGGTGACAGCAAGATCCTCCTTTTCCCTCCCTCCCTCCATGGTCCTTCAGCTCCCTCGCCCTCTCCCTCCCCCCCCCCCTTCTTCACCTTGCTTTTACAGTTCTCTGCCTGAATTTATGGCCAGTACTTTCACTAATAGTCTGAATTTCCTAGGCATGCTCTTCTTGCTTCCAGCAGGTTCTATATTTCATAGTAAGTTTTAGAGTTGAATCCTAATTGCAACCAAAATGACGAGGATACTAGAGGCTTAACCCTCCCCAGTGTATCCTGATCTATATGAAGGACAAGGTAAAGCCACTTTCCAGTGAAGGTGTTTTGAAGACCACAGAGGAATCATACTGAAATACCAGGGGTTGTAGAATGGGAAGTGATAGTCTGTGTCTTCCATATGTATTCTTCTGCTGTGGCCGCTGCCCTACACCCAGGGGAGCTCAGCTGATAAACCTGATAGACATCAAATGAACTATTGGAGGGGTCTTCTCTTTTGTCCATGGCAGACAATTGCTGAAGCCAACATTCAGAGTATTCTTCAAGAGGAAGTGCTGGGAGGATAAGGAGTTCACAAGGAGCCATGGGTTTATTTACAGATTGGTTTCCCCATAAAGCATCTGGTCCCCTGCCTTGGTTTTCTCATCCCAGCCAGTCTCCTAGGGGCTCACTGATGTTTTTGAATAACTGGTATGATAGAACCTGGTCAAAAGGAAGGGGTTTTTCACTTTAGAAAGGACTTTGTTTCTGTTTATTTACTTCCTATCTCTTACCCAACTCTTAGAGCAATTGCCAGCAATTGGGTGACGCTTGTATACTGGGCACAGTGCATTCATTATCTATATGAAAATTCCAGACCACTCAAAGAAATCGCAGTTAAAGATGAGCAAACACATCTAAAGGAAAGAAATAACAGACTGATGTAGTAGTAGAAGGTTTTATACTTTTTCCCGGCAGCTCAGCCCAGAAACAATCACACAGAAACCATATTATTTGCAATAATGTTTGGTCAATAGCTTAAGCGTATTTCTGGCTAACTCATATTCTAATTTAGGCCATCTCCATTAATCTATGTATTGCCATGTAGCTGTGGCTTATGGGGTAAAGTTCTGGTGTGTGTCTCTTGTGGAGCTACATAGCTTCTCTCTGACTCCACCTCCTTTCTCCCAGCATTCAGTTTAGTTCCCCCCCCCACCCCGCCTAGCTCTATTCTACCCTATCACAGACTCAAAACAGCTTCTTTATTAACCAATGGTATTTACAGCATTACAGAGGGGAATCCCACATCAGGCTGGCGTTCATGCTCTGGGTCACCCATGCTGTCCTGTCTCGACTCCCCAGGGTACTCACCAAAGAACTTTTCACCCTATATGAAACAATGTTGGATTGTGAAAGCTAACTTCAAATAGCACCATATTCTGAATCTGCACACAGACTTTGGAACTTATTTTCAACATAGCATAATCTATTTTCACTTTGGTGCAGGGGGAACATGAATATCACCCAGGTTTAATGAAAATCATTCCAGTCTCTAGGCTTTCTTTACCCCCTCCCAGATCCTCCAGCCTGAAATGATACAGGCTCTACTCCAACCAGTGTAATCATAGCCAGAAGTTTTACAGCTTTCAAAACTGTGTAGACAAATACCTTTGCACAAATATACAAAGTTCACTGTTCAAACTAAATGATCCATCCTCTGCTAGCTTACCACTCATCAGTAATAGTAATATCAATTTTTCTGTCAGTTGTGCTTCCCAACTATTTATTATAACCAAAGAACTGGATGTATGTGCTCGCTTCGGCAGCACATATACTAAAATTGGAACGATACAGAGACGATTAGCATGGCCCCTGCGCAAGGATGACACGCAGATTAGTGAGGCGTTCCATATTTTTTTTCAATGCGGAATTCTTTTTTTTTTATTTTATTTTATTGAAAAAAAATTTTTTTCGCCTCCTCCCAGCCTCCCATGTCCCTCCCCCTCCCCCCACTCCTTTCCCCCTCCCCCCACTCCTCTCCCCCTCCCTCTCCAGCCTGAAGAGCAGTCAGGGTTCCCTCCCCTGTGGAAAGTCCAAAATTCTCCCCCTCCATCCTGGTCTAGGAAGGTGAACATCCAAACTGGCTAGGCTCCCACAAAGCCAGAACATGAAGTAGGAACAAAACCCCATGCCATTGTCCTTGGCTTCTCATCAGCCCTCATTGTCCGCCATGTTCAGAGAGTCCGGTTTTATCCCATGCTTTTTCAGTCACAGTCCAGCTGGCCTTGGTGAGCTCCCAATAGAGAAAAGGGAGAGGGGGAGGATAGGGGGAACTTGGGGAAACGGGATGATTGGGATAAAGGAAGGCTGGATAGGGGAGCAGGGAAGCACATTTCTTAATTAAGGGAGCCATCTTAGGTCTGGCAAGAGACTTGGACCTAGAGGGGCTCCCAGGTGCCCAGGGCGATGTCCCCAGTTAGTTCCTGGGGCAGCTGAGGATAGGGAACCTGAAATGATCCTATCCTATAGCCATACTGATGAATATCTTGCATATCACCATAGAACCTTCATCTGGCGATGGATGGAGATAGAGACAGAGACCCACACTGGAGCACCAGACTGAGCTCCCAATGTCCCAATGAGGAGCAGAAGGAGGGAGAACATGAGCAAAGAAGTCAGGACCACAAGGGGTGCACCCACCCACGGAGACAGTGGGGCTGATCTATTGGGAGCTCACCAAGGCGTTCCATATTTAAAAAAAAATCCTATTGATTCATGAGCATATAAGAGTCTTTCATCTTTTGATATCTTCTTCAATTTCTTTTTCAATGTCTTAAAGTTTTTAATCATACAAGTCTTTCGCTTGTTTGTTTAGAGTTATCTTAAGATATTTATATTATTTGAGGCTATTGTGAACATCTCTTTTCCTTTTGTTTCTTTATTTTATTTTTTTAGTTAATGTTTTCATTTATTTTGCATACCAATCAGTTTCCCCTCCATCCTCTCCTCCCAACCCCTCGCCTTTCCCACCTGTCTACCTTCCCATCTACTCCTTCTCCATCTCCATTCAGGAAAGGACTTATTTATTTCTTAGTCTGTTTGGCCTTTCATATATAGGAAGATTATTGATTTTTTTGAGATTATTTTGTATCCAGTTAATTTGCTGAAAGTGTTTTTTAGCTGTAAGAGTTTCCTGGTGGAAATTTTAGGGTCACACATGTATATTATCATATGATCTACAAATAAAAATACTTTGATTTCTTTCTCCCCTCCCCCCCAAAAAAAGAACTGGATGTATGCAGGAGAAATCAAAGATAAGTGCTTATAATCACGGCATTTATGGAATGCCGTAGAGGTGGAGGCAAGAGGATCTCTGGGGCTTGATGACAAACCAGCTTAGCCTACTCTCCAAATTCCAGGCCAATCAGAGTAGGTCCCCAAAATAAACAAAGGTGGATGGCGCCTAAGAAATGGCCTCAAGGCTGCCCTCTCCTCTCACCTCCACGTAAATGTACACTCATAAGCACTTATACGTCTAGCATGCATGCACACACACACACAAGCAAACGTTTATTCTGTTGGAATGTGAAGAGAATCTTACAACCTTGCTGTAACAGGGGATCTTGACAAAAATAATCAGTGCTTATCTATACAAAGAAATGAATAGTTTCATTTGTCCTTATTCTCAAACTTATCAGTTCTTACCTTTCAGACTTTGAATGAACAAATTAGGTGACTTTGCATGCACACACATATGTGTGTTTGCACTTAGAAGCATGCACACATGTGAGTTACATTTGTCAATGCCATCTCTTGCTACAGAATTGGATATCTGGTTTGTTCTTGGAAGTAATTCTCTTATCATAGGCTTCTCTCATTAGAAAATTCCTACAGTTTTTAAGTTCCTTTCATGCAGATGCCTGTCCTTGTTTCTTTTATCTCATGACATATTTCAGTCATGATTTTACTTCCCCTTTTAGTATTACTAAATGTTAGGCACCAGCACAGACTGAAAGCCTTTGGTGGGTACAGTCTGCCATTTGTTGAAGTTATTCATCCTTGTTAAGCCAGCAACGATAGGGCAGTTTGGATTTTTATAGTCTGCATATTACCATGCTAGACATTACATGGTAAAAGAATAGGGCTTTCCTTATTGAAAAATGCCTAAGAGATATATTATGGGTCCTCTTCTCTTGAAAGCAGCCATTGCTACGAGGCTAGAGAGGAGCAGCCAATGACCACAAACCCCTTCCTGAATGTCCAGCTCAGGAACCAGTGATGCTCACTTTCCACTCTTCTACTAGTCTCACCCAAGCCCCACCAGCTACCTTGAATCTTCCAGGTAGCAAGGCCTTCAACTGTGTAGTTTCTGTTTGTTTCATCCATGGGAGTCTTGTTCTCAGTATGTAAAATCTTAGGGTATACAGGAATTTTATGTGTGTTACATTTCTTGGTTATAAATCTACAACAAATAAAAGTCTAATAGTTGTTTTTAAAAAATCTGTTTTTAAACAGTGCTATAACACAGTTCTCTTAAAATATAGTGGAATGAAGCCAAGTATATTCCACATGATCCTTCCATATTTGCAAGGCTCTACTCAATATTATTTTAATCCCAGCCACTGAAATCAGCTATTTAGGGGCATTATTGTACAAACACTGTAAGTCTGTCTTAGCTGTATTTTCCAGATATGAACACTTTTTTATTACTAAGAAATATTTATCATTAATTTAGATTTAAATAGTCACAGTCATATATACCTGTCGTCCTAGAATGTTGGAGGTTAATTTGGGAGAACCACAGGTTCTAGAGCAGCCTGGGCTATATAAGAAATCCCAGGCAAAACTGCACTATATGACTTGTCTTTAAATTTTTTACTTAGTCTCTGATTCTTTCATTAGCTTTTGGGACCCTACCCCTCACACTGGGTCATCTTGCACAGCCATAATATATGGGAGGTGCTTAGTCTTACAATAACTTGATATGCCATGTTTTATTGATATCTGTGGGAGACCCACCATCTCCTGAGCAGAAATGAAGGAGGAGTGGACTCAGGGGTATGGGGAAAGGACTGAAAGGAGAGGAAGGAAGGGAAACTGTGGCTGGGATGGAAGATAAATTAATTTTTAAAAATGTTTTTATTTAGAAAATCTTTAAAAAAATAAATGTAGCCAGGTGATGGTGGTGCACGCCTTTAATCCCAGCACTCGGGAGGCAGAGGCAGGCGGATCTCTGTGAGTTCGAGACCAGCCTGGTCTACAGAGCTAGTTCCAGGACAGGCTCCAAAGCCACAGAGAAACCCTGTCTCGAAAAACCAAAAAAATAAAAAAATAAAAAAAAATAAAAAAATAAAAATAAATGTAATATAAGTCAGTAAATTTTCTTTTCAATGTCAAAACTGAAAGGACCCTAAATTGATTACCATAAGAGGGGGGAAAGTATTTTTATTGACATTAGTACTTTATGTAAATGTTTGTAGTATGCTACTTGTGATGTTTTAATAAAAAATGATAAAAATTTGACAAACCTTTGATATTAACCAGTTAAGTTTAAAAAAAAATGTTCTCATAACCTCAAGCAGATGTAGTAACTTTCTCATGTCACTCTGTTTGGAGGGGGAACCAGGACTGTAGCAGAGAGATGGGCTGTTCTCCAAGAAGTCTCCCAAGAGACCATGGGGTAGTCTCTGAATCTAAAGGCTACAACGATGCTATTTGTCTGTGACAGAGTGGAGACAGTGCGTGGATCTGAATGAACATCTTGGGGAATTCCCTCCTCCTTCCAGCTATGGAAGGAACCGTGTGCTCTGCTACTTTTTTTAAAAACTGAATTCTCTAACAAGAATGACACCTCTGCCTAGTTATTTGTCTTTTGCCCCTGCTCATGGTAATTAAAATCAAGAATTAATATTAAAATAAATGAAAGAAATTTAAGGACAGGAGGTAGATGACCTTGGAGCCCCAAACTGACTCCTTTTCTCCTTCATGACTCCCAAGTCTTCAAGGTACATGTTGAAGAAGATGAGGAAACTGAGTGAGGGGGTTCTAGGACCAAACTAAAGCTGGAAAACTTGGGACTTGCAACGTGGGACAGGAGCTGGGCAGTAGTGAGAAGGCAGCTGGGGACCTCTGGACACTAAAGAGAGTCAGGACTATGACTGAGTAGCAATGACACGTGCTACTCAAAACAGCACAATGGAGCAAGTCTGGAAATTATGACTGCTGATTTAAGTAAGCAATCAGGCATATACTTGACTTTTCTGAAGTGTCTCACTAGGCCTGATGTTTAGCTCTGAGTGCATAGTGGCCTTAATCAACACAGACAAACCTTTCTCAAGTACCCATGTCTAAAACAGACCTGGGAAGCCAAGCGAGCGTCATCAAGCCATTTCCATAAAGCACACTGCATTCTTTTCTAAGTGCAGGAAGAAGAAAGGCAGTTATTAGCACCCAAACAGCACCGTTGGCTTCTTTAAAAAGTGGTAAAATGAAACGGGCTGTAGGGCATGCTCCTTCATGCTGTGACCTAGAGCTGAGGACTATTGGCAGTTCATGGTGGCTGTTCCCAATGCAGATGGCACTGCAATCTTCTTTGGCTTAGAGGCTAAGTAGTGCTGATAAGTATTTTAGCACCCACTATTATTTTTCATTTTAATTTAATTTATTGTTTTTGAGACAGATATAGAAAGGGGAAAGGATGCCATGTGTAGACTATGGCATGCATGTGGAGTTCAGAGGACAATTTTCTGGGATCAATGTTTACCTCGACCATGAGTTCCAGAGGTTGAACACAGGCCATTAGGCTTAGGTGACAACACTTGTACCTATAGAGTCATCTCACTGACCTTCAGGCTCTCACTATTATGGCTGTTCTTCTTATTCTATGCCCACATTCATGGTGTGTGTGTGTGTGTGTGTGTGTGTGTGTGTGTGTGTGTGTGTGAATAAGCACAATAATGAAATCTAATGCCTTCTAAAGCACAACTGCTGAAGATAAAATGTGAGCTATATGGTCTAAGACTTTCTAGAAGCCACGTTTTAAACAACTAAAAAGAAATAGGTGAAATTAATTTAAATAATGTTCGTTATTTAGTCTAGCATGTCGAACATACCATTTCAACATATACAGGATTTCCAGAGCTATCAATGACAGTAGATCTTGTTCAACACTGCATCTGTGAGATCAGATATAGTCTTCACAAGAGATGACATCTTAATTAAAGCTGGTCCCACTTCAGCTAGCGAGGAGCTGTGGCTTCATCTCTCTAGGTCATGTCTAGCTCTTACCACAGCATTGTTTCACGTGGTATTTCTACCTTCTGACATTTTGGCTACTCAACTGCATATGTTTCATTTTACAGAAGAAATCCATGTGTATAAGTATTTTAATGTAGTTTATAATTTATACAAATGCATACACATATACAAATACATGCACAAAATTCAAATGTAGCTATTGATAATCTGTATAGTTCCTTCTAAATAAATGTGGAAAATGAAAGCAAGTATCTCCTTCTGTTGTTTTCAGAAAGTGTGTTTGTGTTTTGCCGTGTATCAAGTGATCAGTGTTATCAGAGTCACTAACTCATGACCCCGGGTGGCCATGATGCCCATGGTAACCATTTGACAGAATGCCAAGGATGGCCACCTCCTGCATCTGGAAAGCCGACCTTGTAACAATATCCACACTCTCTGGTTGTTTCTGCTAACATGCTCTCAACTCAAAAACTGTTTTCAAAATAAAAGATAGCCAACATTCTTGCTTCATTAAATTACCCTACAGTGTCCAGGAGGGCAAAACATCAAAGAAATGAATATACAATGGAAATGATCCTCGAATGTTGATATTTGAGCTACAAGTATATAGTACTTGGGATGGTGATCTAAGATGACAAGGGTATCCCAATGAAACAAAGCTATCAGGATCCCTGTATTACTGTATTACTGAACTAACTTAAGTTCAATTTAGTTTTTGAAACCTGAGTTTATCTCATTTCTACCACACTAAAAATATTTTATTGAAATTAAACTTTGTAACAAAGGATCTAAGATCCTCTCCATTAATTAGTAAGTGCTTAGATACCATTAAATACTTAAAATGGGGATCAAGTTAACAGATAGTGCACTACTTGGTGAGTAAGTTGATCATTGGCACTGAATCCATCTGCTTACTTAGAACTTGGCACGTACCTTCCAGCTGGTTTGAGGAACTGCTGGCCCTGCATTCCAGCTCAGTACATGCTTTAAGAATCTGCTTCTCCTGGTAGCAATATTTCAGAGAAGACATTTCTGGAGAGTTTGTTCTTAGCCTTAGATAAAAAGATGGCTGGGGCTCTCTATCATCTACCTATCTGGCTATAGATTCACGCCCCTTCCCCCTGATAATTTCTGCTTTTTAAACCTGATGTGACAGACAGTAGATTGGGGCTAGGAGACTAAGAGAGCCATAAAATTCAGTATTTCATGTGTTGTTACTAGCTTTATCTAAGAAAACACTCATGACTGCCTACACACCGGTTTGTAAACCCAACAAACAAGGGCCAAGGTGTCAAGTTTGCATGCAGCGCAGCAGGGGACAAAAGTGTCCTCATGGTTCTGATACTTACAGAGGAAATGTCAAACGCATATTTGGGTCTGGGTCAAATAAGCAAATTCCAATAGCTGACTTTCATCTCTACTCTTAATCTGATAATAAAGCTGATAATCACAAAATCGTATCTTCATCTCAACAAGTGATAGTATAGATACCAGGGATCACAGTGAACAGTACCATATGATTCTTTTAATCTTTGGAAACTGAAAATTCAGAGAAAAAAAAAGTCTGGTTTAGAGGTATGGTAGTAAAAATGTGGGAACTGGGGTATAAGCCACTTGTCCAAAATTTAATAGAGATTAAATCAATGAGAGAAGAGTCGCCAGTGAGTACCTCTGTCCTACCTCAGAGCTACCTTCCAGCCATCCACATATGCCCCTTCCTTCTAAAGCAATGTTTTTCTAAATGAAGTCTCCAAGAGTCTTCTAGGGTTGATTGAGTATTTTAATAATAACCTAACCCAGTATTTTCCTTCTGTATGTGGACATTGTCTTGATCACATAAAAGCCCTAGTAAGTGAAAATTTTGAAACCATATTGAAAATTAATGTGTCACAGCCTCTACTTGTAGTCACTATATTATTTACTTCATCAAATATAGATAGGGAAAAAACAACAAAAAAATAACAATGTCTTATCAAATCTTGCAACCTTGATGCACATCGTTTGGTAATTGTGAGGAAATGCAAAGCATGCATGTAATATGTTGCTGTATGTTGAAGTGCCATCAATGTCCTCAAGTGTAATTGTTGTGGTGTGTATTATGTCAGACTCCTCTTACAGAAAAACATGCTTCCTTGAAAGACCAACTGGCTGACTAACTATGATTATTCAAATATGGAAATCTGACAAATACTTCATTGGAAATAATTGAAATAAGCTTAATACTTCAGGGGAATAATTAAATGAAAATATTCTGACAATAATAAAATTCAAACTTTCAGTAAATATTAGAAGTTTTGGGGAAACTTGTATCTGCTGCTATAAGCTTGACAGTTTCCCAATTCATTTTGGAAAAGCTTTTCTGATGAAAGGGATGATTATATTAACAACAATAATTTTTATTGTTGAAAATGAACTGTGTCAGCATTTGGAATATTTGTAGTGCTGAGAGAACCAATATTTTCCAAATGACAAATACATGACCTTATATAATCATACACACACTAAAACTCTATACAAACTATGTCATCCACTATGGATTTTCATGTAATGAATGAATTATTCAGAGTTCTTTAACTGCTTTTAGGTTTCATACTATGACTAACTCAAGAAATAATCTGTTACTGAGTTTCTATGAATATTATATCAAAATCAATGGATGGTCCTCAACCCAGGGTCACACCGACAGCCCTAGTTAAACACAGTGGAAGTCTTTAAAAAGAGAAGGAGATTTGTTTTGAAGAGAGAGGGTCTAACGGGTTGGAGAGAGATGGGGTGGTAGAGTGTAGTATATGTTTGCATGAAACTGTCAAAGAGCAAAACTTATTCATAAAATAAACAAGCTTCCTAAAAGGCTGTGAAAATGCTTTGTTCTGAGTTCCTTTCCAGATTGTTGTGATCAAATACCAGAGGGGGGGGGGAAACATGTAAAGGGTAAAGGGCTTATTGTGTCTCATAGCTTGAGGGAATTATTCCACCTTAGCAGGGAGAGCATGGCAGAAGGAGTGGGAAGCCTGCTAGTTAGTTTGCCTCCACAGTCAGGATGCAGGGAGTAAGTGGGCCAAAGCTCAGCAATCCGTTTCCGCTAACAAAGCTCTACCTTCTAAAGGCTCCCCCAAACAATCTCCCCAAACACATGAGCCTGTGGAATTCATTTCACAACTCACATTTCTTCATACTTCTTGAGGTAAGAAATGTCCTGCAGTTTCCATTAACCCAGACATTTAGGAGATTTCCAGCTACGGAGAATTGTTTTATACCTCTCCTTGAATTTTTGTTTTGAAAAATATTTGCCTTAGTACTATACTATGTATATAACAATATTTACAATCATATAAATCATTATATTATATATTATATTATGCATAGTGATATTTTGTTTATTATCTAATAAATAAAACTTGCCTTGTCTCATCCTGCCTTACATTCCTCTCCAGTGCTGAGATTAAAGGCATGCACCACTACTGCATGGCCTTTATAGCTAACTAGTGTGGCTAGCTTTGCACTCTGATCTTCAGACGAGATTAATTTGTTAGATCATAAACAAAATATCACTGTAATTATGTGTATATAATTATGACTGCTTATGTATTAATTTCTATGTAGCTATTTTATTTATAAATTTTTATTTAGAATAAAATATATTGATAATGACAGCAACGATTTTTGTGAAACTCTTTTATAAATGTAGGGAAAATTTTTCTCTTCATTTTTAAAAAGGAATGGTTTCCTCTGAATCAAATGGAAATGATAACTCAGGCCCTGTTTTCCACCAGATGAGAAACTGAGGCATGTGGTACACACAGGCTATTAGTCCAGCCAGAAATATACTTCTGAAGGGCAAGAGCTGAGCAGAATTTAAGAATTAATGCTCTTTCATCCTGTGCCTTCCACAAAAGAAGCAGTTCCTTGTCTAAGAAAATACCTACGCATATTCTGTGCGAGGCTCTCTTTCTCCTGAGGACTCCAGATATATTCATGAGAATCTGGTTTTCCAGCAACAAAAGTTGCATCAAATAACTGATTTGTGCACACGTGCTATTTTAGGAGGATGGGCTTTGTGGTTGAGTTCGATGTAGTTAACAAAGAAAAATGTTTACAGCTACATAGAATCCCACGTGCTCAGCACAGTCTTGATTCAGAGTATTTGCAGGAAGCATCCCAGGCTGCCTGTGAGCATCTGCTCCCTTCTCCTTCCATCCTCCATTGATGCCACTACTGGTATGGATAAAATGCTTAATGAAACAATTTTATTTTCATTTTTGCTTTACACAACTATAACCAGTTTTATGACTGCCTTTTTCCCTTCCCTTCTAATTGTTTTGATAGTTACCCAATGGGAAAATCAAAACACAGCTATACTAGGTCAAATTGTAGAACTAATCTCTTCAAAGTATGCTGTGGACTTCTCTATCCAATGAAGAGACAGAAACTCTGAGCAAGATTTGAAGGTCATATTTTACCAGGAGATTTCAATAGAATGTGTGTTGTGCCTGCATGCAGCTAATTTAAAAAATTGTCTTCTAAAAATTAATTAGACTAATCTTTGACACACTAGGACTTAATGTTCAAAATCCAACTTAATTTTCTTTTGGATCGATTTGAGTGGTACTGAGAGGCAGGAGACAAAGGCTGAGGCTGCTTAATTTTTTCCTAATCGACATAAAGTGTGTTAATCTTCCTTCTTTGCCTGGAATTAATTTCAGCATAGGGGTTTCAAGGCCTAATGAGTCCATGGCTATGGGAAGCCTTCACTGGCACACAGCTCTAGTGTCACACAGTCTTGCATAAAAGACTTTAATCTGAAGAAAATTCCAGATATATAAATCTGACAATTATATAAGCAAATGAGACTTTCACTAGTTCTATACTCATGTATTACATTAAAACATGTAACAGGAGGCTGGAGAGATGACTCAACAGTTAGGATCACTTGCTCTGCAATCATGTGGACCAGAGTTCAGATCCCAGCACCTACTTGACAAGCTGGGCTTCCCTACAAATGAAGGAGGGTCACTGGGGCTTGCTGGCCTCAAGCCTAACCAAGAAACTATCAGTCCCAGAAGGACAAGCAGGGAGCAGTGATGGAGGATGCTTTCTTCTGGCCTCCCCATCCTCAAGTAGGCACATGGACCCCTCTCATATACACACCTACACATGGCTCACACAGCTGCATATATGTTCACATGTGTCTATGTGTTGGGAAATGGAAGTAAAAGTACAAACTCTTCATAGGCATGTTCTCAGGAGTAGATGAGCTACCATTTTCAAAATCCACTGTATTTCTATCTTTCTATAAAGAAAATTTGCTGTGGTTTTAAAAACCTAACTCTAAATGCCATCAGCCATTTCATGTTCCATTTTTATACTAATTCAATTTTTTGATTAATTGTCAGCTAATAGTTTTACATTTTTCACTTTTATGAAGGCAGATCTGTCTGAACACTTAGGTGAGCTCTGAGCAACTGACCCCTCTGCAGAAGTTGCCCAGGAATGGATGAGGGACTGAATCACGTAACAGTGATGCCCTTTCAGATTCAGGTACCTAGGTAAGCCACTGCCTTCACCTTACAGCAAGAGGCAGTAAAGAGAAGCACATAGGAGATGGGGAGGGGTTAGCTACTGTCCAGGAAACAACTGCAAGTTCCTTTATAATCTACTTCTCCCTTCTCAGCACCTCTAAAGCATCTGACAGACCACTAGCTTGGTGATTGGACAGACAAGTCACCATGGTTCTTAAGAGTTTCTGCATGTCAGCAGACCTCTGGCTTCATGGTATAAAATCTCCACATTGACTCCATACAGGCCCATTTCTTATGACAGATACTTTGTCCAAATGTTGCTTTCTGTCTTATCTTACTGTACCTGAATAATGGAGCATGAATTTTTTAGTCTCACTGATAAAATAGCAAAATAAAAATGAATTGTAAGCTACTGTCTTTATGCTGTTCAAATACCTTCTTGTTGTTCTGTATCTTATAGGAAGCTGGTATGGGGGGGGGGATGGGGAGCCTGAATAGTGAGGCACACCAGTGGCTCCAATTTCCTTGAAAAGGTATATAGACTGTTACAAGGGTGAATTCTACCTGTGCTTCTGTTGTCATAAGATGTTTTGATAGAAAGAAATCACATATGTAAAATGTTCCTGCCTCTGAGATTCAATTAAGTTCCCTATTTATCTGTTGAGGACATAAAAATGTCTCAAAAATAAAATGGAGCCACATCAGCATCCGAGTAGCCATGGCCAGTTGCTCTAATGCTTTGGTAAGCAATTATAATTCCCACAGTGAGGTCCACCTGCCCCGAGAGTAGCCCTTCCACAATGGCCACATTAGATCTATACTACCATTGCTACCGTCCTTCTTGTAGGAACTTGGAGTCAAAGGCAATAATCTGAAGTTATGTCAACAGCCAAGATCTTCCTGGCTTGCAAGCTGAGCTTTGAGTCAACAAAACTAATATTTGAAACAGAAAGGATACCCACATTTCTCCAAGCACCAATGTTCCCTTCAATTTCCAGGCATCCGCAATGCTCCATTTGATGGAATCTTCTACCTGATTCTGTCATAATATCCTTGTGTTTGGCATGGCATTATCTTTAAACCAAGGGTTTTAAATATAAAAACCATCACACTGCTGCTCCCAGTTGGATATTTTTAAATCAATAATTAAAAATCAGGTGAAATGATTGGAATAAAAGCCACCACTTGGAGGAGCCAGGAAGAATATCCTGGGCTTCGTGCTCACCAAATCTTCCACCATCAGTCATTTGCTCAAATAGTTGCTGGTGATCACAATTCATCATTAAAGAGGATAGGGATGGTCATTCAAACCTGTAATCCTTGCATCTGACAGACTGGGGGCAACAGGATTGTCATGATTTTGAGGACATCCTGATCTACACAGCAAGTACCATGCCAGCCAGAGAGCTTCAGAAAGATTCTTTCTCAAAATGTAATTTAAAAAATGAAGGAAGGAAGTTAGTGTAGATACGGTGTTGATGATAAATAAGAAATAGACAAGGTAGTCTCTTCTATTAATCTTCATCTCTTCTTATGGCAAGATAAGAAGTGGTGGAGCCTCTCCTGGAAGCCTTGCCTGCTTACAAAGGATGGCCACTCCAGATTCCATGTCCTCCATTTCTAGGAGTCCTCACTAGGGTCACCCTCACAGATTCCAGGAAGTTCCTACTACACCCTGTAGAAAAGGAGGAGGAAGACTGGAGGAGTCAGAGGGGATGGAGGACACCAGGAGATCATGGCCCACTGAACCAACTAAGCAGGGCGTACGTGGGCTCATAGAGACTGAAATGGCAAGCACGGGGCCTACATGGGTCTGCACCAGGTCTTCTGCATATACATTATGGCTCTTAGCTTGGTGCTTTTGTGAGACGCCTAACAGTGGGAGCAGGTTTATTTCCGACTCTTTTGCCTGCTCTTGAGACTCTTTTCCTCCTATTGGGTGGCCTTCTCTAGCCTTGATACAAGGTCTTTCCCATATCTTATTGCATCTTGTTTTGTCCTGTTTGGCTGTCATCTCTTGGAGGCCTGCTCTTTTCTAAAGAGAAAAGGAAGGGGAGTGGATATGGGGGAGAGGGAGAAGGTAGGAAGAAGAGAAGGAGGGAGGGAGGAAGAAAAGAAGGAAGGAAGTCTAAGGCAATGTTTCATAGTAACAATGTCAGCAGGTTCAGGAATCCAGGAATTCAAGAAGGCATGAGGAAGACACATGTGTGCAGCATGGAGGAGGTTGGAGCTACAGGAATAGCGATAATATGGAGTGTGGAGTTTGAGGACATTGTAGGCAGGGAATCATGCTTACCTTGCGCACATGCACAGATATGAGTAGGACCTGTGGTGAAGTTGCAAAGTCAAGATCAGACAGAAAGGAACTTGAATCACAGAGACCAGAGTTCCTCAGCCTAGTAATTGTAATATTGGACTGCATCAAGGGAGAGTGTGCATTGAAGGTGTTCAGTAGTACTCTAGCCTCTGCCTGTTATGTGATATTTTGTTATGTGATAGTTATACCCCTTAACCCCACAAATGCACAATGCCACCAGATATGGCCACATGTTCCCACATGTGTCCACATGACCATTGGTTGAAAGCCATTGTATTAGACTGGTACTCTAATTCAGAAAATCAAAGCCAAGTTAAAAGTGGTCAAGACTTAAATAAAACACAGTCTTCTGGACATCAGAAAATGACTCAAGGACCTTTCAGATCTGTTTCCCTTCTCCCCTGCATCTTTATTACTGAACCAGTTTTTCCTAAGGGTTTGTTTGCAAAAGAACATTAACAGGACTCCCAAGTTCAGCCCTTGCCTGAGGTTGTACCAAGCAATCTGTAAATATGGCAGCCTCGGGTCACTTTTAAGAAGTAGGGCCTATTCAGTCATTTGGAAATTATTCAGATAAGTAACTGTTGCTTCTCTAACGTCTATAGCCATCCCTAGCCAATTTCCCTTAATAACTGCTACAGTCTACACTGCCCAACAGTTCCAAATATTAAGAGTCACCAAGTGCAATGTGGGTATGATGCAGTGTGGCCATCCATGTCTGCATTTCACCAGTGTCCTTTGCAAACCTGTAGTTATTATCTCTAATCTACAGTTTCTTCTGTCTTCACGTCTGTGCTCTAAAATGTTGGCCTTAGGAATTCCAGTCTCCTGAGCCTAAATTACAGAAGGGAGAACCTGCACGGCATGGCCTAAAATCTTCAGTTCTTCAGCCACCAATCCCCTCATTACAAAGAAAGCAGATAAATGCCTTTTTGAGCTCCTCATTATTTCCCATTGTGACTTCATCACACTGTGATAAGGTTATTGGTGCAAGTTATAGGGATAAGGAATAGGAGATGGACCCAGTATTTATAAGAAAAGAAAAAAATTTAAATGAAAATAATGAAGAACTTTCTCCTTTTACAACATCCATGTTACTTAATGATATGTTTTCCTCTGGTTTGATTTATATCTCAGATCTATATGACTAAAAATTATCATTTGTAACTCCATATTGAACCTTCAAATCTTTGTGATAAAAAATTGTCTTTCCTTGGTTTTAGCATTGATAGAAACTTAAGCTATTCCTCCATGTACTGTTTTGTCCATTCATGCACCAGCAGTTCTACGAGGCAAAGTTCTGTGCATCAGAGGTCTATGTTGAACAGATTTCCTGCCTTTGTCAGTCTTATCTTTACCATGAAGAGACTGTGAATAAACAGTGTATCAGACATAGGACATGCTACACAGGAAAACACTCAGAGATAGAGGACCAAGAGCAGACAGCTCACTAGGGTGTGGGCTTAAGATATGGCTCCATCTCATGTTAATCTATATTCTATTAATGTAGAATTGTTCCAATTTTATGTACTGAATTCATGTCACTTGTCAAATTCACCACCACAGAGGACAGTGAGATCCCTCATTAGATTAATGCCATGTCTCTTTGCTTTCTTTTAAATGGCCCGTTCAAATTACACATGTTTGAATTTGAGGTAATTCCCTTAGTAAGCAAAAAATTGCTCCCTTCAGTTTTCTTCGATACCATATCCCTAAGATAGGGCATTAAAAGTCAACAAAATGCATGTTTCTCTTGTGGCAGACTGTGGTGAGATACTGACTTCTAATATCAACCTGTGCCCTGGCTAGAAATTTCCCAGGGAGCTAAGCAAAAGAGATAATATATATTTTATTTCATGCATATGTTTGTGTGCCTGAGTGCTTATATGTACACCACATGTGTGCAGGTGTCTGTGAAAGTCAGAAAAGAGTATAGGATCCCCTGGAACTTGAGATACAGGTGGCTGTGAGATGCTCGAGGTAGATGCTGAGAACTAAAATCAGGACCTTTACATGACCAGTAAATGCTCTCAGCTTCTGACCCATCTCTCCAGACCGAGAGATAGTGTTTTTTATTTAATGTCCTAACACTAAAATTTAACTTTAAGCTCACGCTAGAAATTCTGAGGTTCTAAGTTAGGCAACCTAGAATTTAAGTTAGCTGACCTATAGTTCAAATAAAACTAAAAAGAGAAAAAGTTATCATTTTCTATTTCCACCTACTGTTCATGTGGGAATGTTGCTTTCCAATGTACTGTAGGCTGCAGCATACCAGAGAATAGGATTGATGACTTTAATTCACAACAGGTTGGGAGGCAGCCACTCTCAGGCTCTGCACATGCTGGGTGTGCCACAGGGACCAGAAGGCAGTAATAGCAAAGATGGATCTACCTCTGTGTTAGACACTGGTATTTAATCACTGTCCCTGAGATACAGGCTGAAACAGGGCCACTTTTTGATGGAGGAAGAATAGAAGACATGAAAACCATCTTGCAATTGGTTTATCATCTAAGGTACAATTTTTATTAAAGTTATGAATCTTATCAAGGTAGCCACCTGTGAGATTCTTCAGCCCAGTTGTGGATGCCGCCTGGTCTTGCGAGTCTGCTGCAATCAGCAGTGACCAGGGACCAAAATAGAAAATCAACGTGCAAAGGACCCAGCCTAAGACTGACAGGGAGAGGAGAAACAATCAGAAATGGGTCCCTAAGAAGTCAATAGTGAGTCTATATTGTCAGTTATGTGTAAACTTACTTATATGTGTGTATGTATGAAATGTGTGATTATATAGAAAGATTGTATTATAAGTCCCATTTGTTTTCTCATCCTGTGGTTTGAAGCAATATTAATGAGATCAGGGATAATATTTTAATATGTAGCTAATTTCCAAATACATGGCCATTGTTAGTTTACCAGAATATCAATCTTCCAAAAAATAATTATGATGTACTTTCAGAAAGCAAAAATTAGCAAAGTAGTTCAACTGCAACAACATATTTAATTCAAATGATGCCAGATTGTGTGTCCCTAGAATGTCATCCAGGATAGGGAAGGTAAACTCTAATGGACACAAGAGCCAATTGCACTGTGGGAAGTTACCTTCTAGTAATAAGTCTTAGGACATAATAAGTGATGCTGAGATTTCAGATGTGAGGAAAGTGAGTTTTCAATGTGGATCCAAAATCAAAAGACATCTGAAGCCAGACAGGAAAGCTCCAACACTATGGTGGTCATTTTACACAGTTCAGGTTGAAGAATGTTCAAGAGGAGTGTTCAGGGTTGTCACTCGGGACAGAGGGCATCCAGCATCCTCTGGGATCTTTTTCCCTTCCCTTCCCTTCCCTTCCCTTCCCTTCCCTTCCCTTCCCTTCCCATCTCCACGCTCACCTTCTGCCCTTCTCCTCACTCCTTGCTTTTATCTCAATAAATGGGTTGCAGAGCTTCAGGTTTCTGCTCCTCCAAATATCTAGCACCTGGAATAACAATGCCAACCACAGGCAGGGAGAAGAGAGTGATCCAGGAGATGAAGGGATGGAAGTGTTGGGAAAGAGATATTGATGAAGATGCATGTAATGTACCTGGGTCACTCTCAGGGCAAGACCTTAGGCACAGGGTGCCCGTCTCTTCTTTCTATTATATAAGTTCTCTCAGCAAGCAAAATATTTCAAAAACATTCACTTTTAAAAGACATGAACTATTTACTATTTACGTGTGATTATTCCATATCACAATCGCCATATGGATTATTAAATAGCTCTAGGCTGCCTTGCTCTCGTCAGCTCCTGTGGGATAGCTATTTAAAACTGCTCGAGTTTATGCTCTCAGAGAACATGTTGTTCTGAGGCATATGACCTCCGCAGTAATTTCCTTGGCTTTAGTAGAAATTATGATGGTGCAATATTCTAGAAAATTGCCTATTCAGAAAACAGAAGAATCCATGTTCTCTCTCATCTCTCATTCTTAATCAACTGAAAATAAAGGGCTATATTAAGAACTCATAGCCGTTGCTAACCAGCTGCCTCATCCTGCATGGTGACTTCATGCCTCCAGGCCTGGCCATCCTCATCTGTCAAAGAACATCTAGAATAAAAGTTCATTTGTCTCGGCTAATGAAAGCTGAGTTGCTGAGTAGGGTATTCCAAGTTGTTAATAGTATAGAGGGGTTTGTAGGAGGCCGTGTATTCTAGAACTTCCAACTCAGGCCCCTGTTTCTGTAAGCATGTTAGTATAAATGGCTCAATGCAGGTGTTTTTTTTTTTTCATTACAGATAAATAGGATTTACAAGCCCCAGGGAGCACTTGAGAAGCCTTCAAATGCCACAATCAACTGTTACTTCAAAGAAAACTAAATAGATGGTTCTGGGAGGTCCATGCTGTTTCTTCATTGAATTTTAGGTGAGTGCTTAAGACAAAATTGATTAATCTAATCTCTCAAAATGTGCTTTCCTTCTTTGCATAAAAAGTGGGGTTGGGGTTACATAGTATCAATATCTCTCATTCCATACTTTCAGGGAGTTTCCAACTAAAGACTTTTAAAGGTAAAGTCCTTTACTCTCGTTTTCGTTCTGTAAACAGAAGCTATCTGGACTGAAGTCACATGAGAGATGGTTTATACTGGGAGAAAATCCACAATGCTTTATTCTATCCAAAAGTTACCTAATATTTTAAAATATGAAAATATATTTTAGGATATTAAGTCTGAATGAGGTAGCAGACAACCAGGCTGATGGCATAAACGGAAAGGAAGGTTGATGGTGGTGATGTTAGCTTGTCATTAATTCCAAAAGCTTCCTGTTGGGGATTTTATATTGTCTAAATTAAAACTAAAGAACAATAAAGGTGAGGTACACTAAATCTTACAATGCGCTGTACAATGAAACATAAACAGTGTGTGCGCACACAGATGCACACACAGCTTTATTTTGTCTGGCTATAAAATAAATAAACAAGTCCATGTTGAATTATCAGTTGTAATTACCCTCCAATGGTACAAAAAGACTAGGGTCTCAAATTAGTTGTATAGAATTTTCCTGGAACATGCTGCAGTTCTTCAGCAGAGAAGAGGGAAACAAGGTGAGCAGTGGTCACATTGAGAATCCCCTCTTCATCCCAAGAGGAGCTTTCGAAGCTGTATTGTTTCTTTTATTGTCTACTTTAAAGAATGGCCGTGGCCAGAATGTCAGAATAGAGTCATGTTTAGTTCTTAACTAAACAATGCAACTGACAGAGCCTCCATCAATCGTAAGTCTAATCCTACAGGCACCCATGCTTTCTCTCCACGTTAAAAGTTATGCAAGTGAAAACTGTTTAATCAACTTAAAGCAGTGAAAATACAACAGAAATCAAAGTGACATTATTACAAGTTTGAAAACAACTTTGATTAAAATTCAGATCATTATCCACTTTAAGCAAATGAAATAAAAGATCAAAATTTTGTGTATGGTGGAATGACTGCTTTCCGAACACCAAGATACCCTCTCTTGTTTTGATTAACTTCACAATGAAAACAAGAGATCCTCCAAGTCCTAAGTGTGTGCAAATTCTCTTTACTGAGATTGAGTATAGAACTAAAGCAATGATTCCCTTTATTTTCAAGAGATTTGTTTGTAATTCCCAAGAACTAAACTGAGTACATTTCAAAACTCTTAGTAAATCAATTTGGCTCATGTAGCCATTACTCCAGAAAAGAAAATGAAAATGAGAAATATGTTTCTGAGCTCTTTATTCTGCAGGTGTGCCTGTCTGTGGCCATCTTTATCTTCAGGTCCACTGTTGGTCTTGCCCAGGTCTAGCCACATCAGGGACTGAACCCGATTGGGCTATATTTCATCACTTCCAGCTTCCCCAGGTGATTTTTAATTCTGACATCCAGGGACACTACCTCTTCCTTTGTTCTTAAGAACTCTAAATGTCAGTGCCTGTCACTTCTTACCATGACTTAAATACCTTAAGGCTCCTTCATAATCCCCAGCTGTGGGGGGTTGAATGAGAATGCCCCCCCAAACTCATTTTTTTTAATCTTTGGCCTCAAGGTGATGTAGCTGGTTGAAAAGGATTAGGAAGTGTGACCTTGGAGGAGGTGTGCTACCGTCAGGTGAGGTATGTCTGGTGTTCACATCATCACAGTTCCTTTCTTGGCCTCTTAGTTGTTGTCTCAACACGTAAGCTTTCAGTTGTTGCTCCAGCAACATTCCTGCATGTCTGCTGCCATGCCTCCCACCACAATGATCATAGACTCCAACTCTCTGGAACCATGAGCCCCCATATTAAATACTTCCTTTTAATAAGTTGCCTTGGTCATAATGTCTCCCACAACAATAGAAGAGTAACTAAGATACCAGCTTAGTTTCCCAATTCTTCCACCTTTTGTGTAATTATTTCATTAGACTAAATTCTGTTTTAAATAGTTAATGTTCCTCTTCCTGGCTAAGTTCTAACTGATCTACCCATGCTTTATCAATTTCTTACAAATTATTGAAAGAAAATGTAAGCTAGATACTTGCTTCTTCCCCAACCACAAGAAAACAAATGATTCCCGGGAAATTAAATTTAAAGGTATAATTGGGTTTTTTTCTTAACATACATAGCCTTTATAGTAAAACATTGAGATGTTGAGATAAATTATAGACTCAAAAATGACACCAAGAATATAAGTCTCTATCAATACTCACAAGGTGCTTGTTATCAATCAAATAAAGAAGGAAAACATCACTAACATCCCCAGAAAAGCAACTCACAGCTTCTTCCAATCTGTTCTCCCAACAGAAACAAAATCCTAGGCTGCATCAGCACTGGCTGCCTTGTGTATTCATCAATAGAATCACACATTGTATCCTGTGGTTATGAATCATTCCCTTTCAAAGGGAAATAATTGCTATTTTAGAACAAATTGTGGTTTCCAGCAAAACTGAGAAGAGGGAGCAGGTTTTGCCTGCATCCTGCCTGCCCCCCTCCCTCACGCATGGCCTTCCCAGCTACCAATACCCATCACCTGGGAAGGTGTTTATACAATCAATTGATCTACCTTGACTCATGACCACAGATAATTCTGTGCATTAGTGAACATTATAAATTTTTGTAACATGAGGGGCTGACTTGTGGGGTTTCTGTCTTCCCGCCAGGTCCCACAGCCGGCGAGTCCCAAAGAAAATCACATGGAGAGGTCTATATTAGATTATAAACTGATTGGTCCATTAGCTCAGGCTACTTATTAGCTCTTATCACTTATATTAACCCATTATTCTTATCTATGTTAGCCACATGGCTCGGTACCTTTCTCAGCCGGGTAGGTTACATCTTGCTTCTCGGTGGTCTGGGCAGGAATGGGAGGAATGGGCTTCCTCCTTCCTAGAATTCTCCTGTTCTCATAGCACCATCTCTACTTCCTGTCTGGTTGACCCGCCTATACTTCCTGCCTGGCCAATCAGTGTTCATTTAAAATATGATTGACAGAATACAGACAATTTTCCCGCACCAAATTTTGACAGAAACACATAACCTGTGTCCATCATTGCTTATCACGTGCTTCTACTGTCCTTAAAATTTTTTCCTCCAGCCGGGTGGTGGTGGCGCACGCCTTTAATCCCAGCATCGGGAGGCAGAGGCAGGTGGATCTCCGTGAGTTCGAGGCCAACCTGGTCTACAAGAGCTAGTTCCAGGACAGGCTCCAAAAGACACAGAGAAACCCTGTCTCGAATAACCAAAAAAAAAAAATTTCCTCCATGCTAGACCCACTGTATTTTCTGTAGACCCAGAGTTCTGCAGTTTCTGAATTGCCTTGTTAAAAATCACAGGGTGCATGGCCTTTTCATATTTCCCTACTTCACTCAATGATGGGCATTTAAGTTTCTTCCTTTATTTTCATGTCTTCAAGACTTATTTCTGCTTCAGCCTATATAATGATTCCCTGCTCAGATGTGCCACAATGTATGCTTCTATTCACAATTACAAATAAAGCTAATGTAAACATCTATGCACAGGTTTTGTATGCTCATCTGGATAAATAACAAGGGATACGCTGCCTGGACTGGAGAAGCATATGTTTAGCATAGTAAAAGACAGTGACCCACTTTGCATTTTTACCAGCAATCAACACATACCCTGTAGCTTCCTTCTTTCAAGAGCATTGGTTATTGTCAGTGTTTTGGACCTTGGTCATTCCAATAGGTGTTGTGTAGCTTTGGTTTTAATTAGCAACTCTCCAGTGGCAGATGATGTGGAGCATCCTCACATGTGCCCACTCGCCATCTGTAGAGTGTCTTCCATGAGGTGGCCGTCTGGATTTCTGGCCCACTTTTGAATTGGGTTGTTCGTGGTTTTATTATTCTATTCTACAAATAGGTTGTACATTTTATATCTTTTGCAGATACTTTTCCTAGGCTGGGTTTTGTCTTGTCTTGAAGAATGGGGAGTAGAGGCAATCAAAAACAACTTAATATACTTAAAACCAAATTCTAAGTTATATGATATTGCATGGATTTGTTATTACTGAAAACAAAATGTTGTCACCTTTTCCATTCTAAACTAATGGAAAGATTGTTTAAAATTTTTAAATATACTCTAAGTACGGTTTTTATTTCTTTAGTGTTCAAATATCATAAGCATCATTATATCTGACATAAGAGCAAAGCCTCATCTAGAACTATGGTTTCATGTTTCTTTATTCATAAATTTTCACCTTCAAGTTGAATCTGACTTCTCCCTCTTAACAGTGATTATTTATTGACCTAAGAATTCTTCACATTTTTTATAATAAATACCAAATATATTGAAAATCAAAGTGATCAGGAGGCCAGTGCCTGTCTGGCTTCCCAGCCCCTCTTACAAGCTCTTGTGATGTTAAAACATCTGCTCACTTGATCATTTTGCTAAATGTAAGGGCCTCGCTGTTCTCATTTCTTTCCCATTTATTTCCTAGACATTTTCTTTTTCTGTCTTATCTTAGAGTCAGTCTATCACAACTGCTCATCTCTCCATTTTAATGTACTGTGGTTATCCTCAGAAGGACATCCTGTCCCTTATACCAATATTTTTTATCTATTCAACCAATGCTAATGTTCACTCTGAACTCTCTAATTTAGAATCCTTTCAGACAATGTCATCATAGGCAGAACAGAAGTGCTCCTGAAGCTGAAAGGCACAGGGCTCAGCAGTTTTTTGTGGCTTAAAAGGTAGTAAGTACCTGATATTCCCAAAACAAATATTTTCTTTATTTTGGTACAATATTGAAAATTCAAATCACAAGCATTTGTCTCCAGAATACATAAATAAGACCTTATACAGTTGATTTAAAAAAAATCAACTGGGAAAAAAAAACACTTTCACTAAATATGCTACATTATTATATAATATATGATTATATTATTATATAATTATTGGATAATATGTAAATCTAAGGAATTGGCTAGGAGAATACAACTTGAGCAATAGAGTAGACACTTGGCTTTGTAACCCTACAAACTAGTGTAGTATGTGTCACGCTATAAGTAGTTTCTGCATAAATACCTGATGGGTGATGAAGACCATGTAGTACTGGACAATTCATGTCAGATATTCAGCTTCATGATTAATCACTTTATGTTATAGGCTCTCTTTTTTCCTTTGCTAAGAATACTAGAGCCCGGAAAGACATAATAACCTAGCCAAGTTTCAGTGAACATTATATAAAGTATATGAATGTTCAAACAAAGACATTCTGATTTCTAAGCCCATAGACTTCATATGGTTCACTTCCTCTTATGTGACATGACCCATAGATTATTTTCAACCACAAAAGCAATGTGTATATGGATTTTTAAATGAAATCATTATACAGTACACCAATATCAAGACAGCATTCTGTGTCTTAAGTTTTTGTACATTAAGCACAAATTTCCTTTTCAATGTCCTTTCTCTCATTTTCTTTTTTAAAAGATGAACACCAGCTTTCTAATATACATTCAGATTTCATCATTTCTATGCTTCAATTCTTTATTCTTAAGTTATTATTTTAAAAATATCATTGATACTTTTATGCCATTTAAAAATGTGAAATTTTGATAAAGTTATTGAACTTCTGTGCCTAAAGAGATGCATTTATTTCATTTTAGAAGCAAAAAAAAAATCATACCCATGAAACAACAGAACATCACTCCTGGCACCTAATCAGTAGCTAACAAACAGTAGATGCCGTGATCCAATCACCCTTGCAGACTACTGACTTTTGCCTTATGGTCACTCTTGGCTGCTCCATCAACCAGAGAATAATATCTATGCCCCATGTTCTTCAGAATTCCATTATGTGGGCACAGTAGTTTTGGTGCAACTTGTGTTTGCTCCCTAACAGCTGATCATTTCATTGCTAGGATAAGAGCATCTTCATCTTTTCTAAACTGTGCTCTTCAAGCCTTCCCTTTTACACACTTAGGTTCTTCTGCCCAGACTCTACTTTCATCAGCATTTCTCTCCAAACGTCCCTTCCCCTGAATGCATTCTTCAGTGCTTGCAGCATCAAGATCCTCTGCTACTCTTTCACAAAGACTATTGAAGAATGCCCTTGGGCCAATAGCTGGCCAGTCTTACCAAGAATTACAAGCCTGTGTAGCCATCATTAGCAGATCTGAGACTAGTGTAGACAGCAGAAAGAAAAGCAACCTTCTACCAGTCATTCACAGAATCATCTTCTAATTTCCCATGTTATCTCCGTTCCTTCTTAGTTTTTCATAAAAGATAAATGTCAACTCTTTTCAGTCTCTGTGACACTTTTCTGCCAAGCTCAATGTGATCTTGCTTTCTAGTTTATTGACAGAGTAGGGAAGTCTCATATTTGGGAATGGGATTAGGTGTTCCCAAAGTAGTTGATTATAATGCTTTATCTAGCCCTTGTAAGGAAAGAGAGCTCCATCCTGTGAAGGAGACCTCCCACAGAGGACTGAAGCCATCTGCCAAGACCAAAGCAGATGCTCCATGAACCTCATAGCTTTCCATCTTCATAATGATCCTCTGATTAGCCGCTGTTGTTTTTGCTGTTCTGATGTAATAACTAAGGTTCTGGTAATTTGGGTGACTTACCAAGGACATACTTCGATAAAGATACTCTCTTTCGTCTGAGAAAACTTGTACCCTAAATCAACTCTCCCATTGAGTCCTGTAAGGCCAATAAGCATGGTAGACACTTTTATATATTTCCTTGGATTGTGCCATTTATAAGCCTACAAATCGTTTCTTACTAGCAAGTACATATACGTGTAAGCTGGTATTAAAGTTAACATCATGTCTGCTTAACAAGTTTTTAGAGGCAGCACAGTATGGTTCTGAGTGTTCTTTGTGTAAAATCCTCTTTTACTGCTATTCACATATGTCTACATGATCAGAAACTGTAGCCTGATAGAAACTTGGACTAACTTCTCTAGAATAACCCCTTGGGACAGAGTCTTTAAAATCAAGAATTTCTATCTCCCCTCCTTTCTCCCGAAGAAACTTTGTAAAGTAAATATTTATGACCTATTGTGGAAGATTTGTAAAGATGGAAAATAAAATTTACCCCAGATTTAGCGACACCATCAGCACTTCTTAAAGGAGTGTATAGAGCTGTAAGAGCCCTGGCTATTCTTGCAGAGGACTCAGGTTCAAGTCCCAGGACCAGCTTGGCAGCTCACACTCTGTCCCTCCAGTTCTGGCCCTCTTCTGGCCTCCACAGACACCAGACACACATGCACAGCACAGAAGTGCATGCAGGCGAAATTCTCATGCGTGCAAAATAAAAACAAATAAGTCCTTAAATGAACGCCTAAAAGTGTTCTGAATTTCCGATTGTCTCAAGAGAATAAAGCATGTCTGTAGTGCAATTCTCAGTTCTGGGGATTCCTAACAGTTTTCTAGCAATGGGCTATCAATCTGACTGTTTGCTTTCAGATGAGTCAGATAAATAGCTGCAGACTGTCTCAGGGAATTTGCATAAATGAGTAGGATGGCTGCCATTTTACTATGAAAACATTTTCTGATTGTCCTATATCCTTCTTAGTATGTAAGCAACCCCGGGGTCCCATGACTTCTGTTCTGAAGCTGAAATTCTTCTCAGGGTAGTAATCTCCATGAAGGGTCCATTTGGAGAAAAACAGCATCCGTGCAGATAAAGGTCACATTCTTCTTAACCAGATGCAGCAACAGACTTCTCCCAAGCTCAATTAACTAGGCTGTGTTTCGTCTTGCAACACATTGGCCACATTGAATTCTAGACTTTCTTTGTGCTGCTGGTACCACCATGTGTAAGACGCTGTCCACACTTCTTCAACCGCTGGCGCAATCCCACCGTACCTTATTCTCTCCTTTCCCAAGAAAACCTTCTCTGACATAAGTACAATGTTTAAAAGCTTTTCCATTTACCCCCAGATTTCCCACTCTGTGTGTGTGTGTGTGTGTGTGTGTGTGTGTGTGTGTGTGTGTGTGCGGGGTACCTGAATAAAGCACCTATAAATGAGAGCTTACGTCTTCCTGTAACTCGGCTCTGAAGAGGAACTCTTCCCTGCTGTAGCCAGGACTTCAACATCCTCCAACTCTAAGGCTGCAGTGTGTATGGCTGTAGCCTGCAGGCATGTAGGGCTTCTGAAGGATAGGAAGGCCCTCAGATTTTGAGGCTTCTAAAGTCATTCCAGACGATTCACGATTGCAATCTCATGAAAATTTGCAGAATTCCTTTTGTGTCCATACCCAGAGTTCATGCTTAATGTATACTATCTGCGATAATATATGATTACTAGGTAACCAGTGGAGGGATGTCAGGGTCTGCAACAGCATCAGAGGGTAACTGAGATGCTGATATTCTTTTCAGCTGGGTGACCTTAGCCCTCCGTCTACCCTTAGCCATGCCAGGTGTTTGTAACAGCAGGAGAAGCAGTACCTTCAGAAGTAGCTCACCAAGTCATAAAACTGAGAAAACTTACAATAATAACGTGCTTCTCTGATCTAGTAGATTTTAAGAATAGCCACAGTGGCAAAGTCGCTCTATTCTACCCTGTCTAAATGCTTTGCTTTAAAAAAAAATTGTTGCTTTAGGAAGCTACGTGGAAAGTGTGAGCAGAGAAAGGTGCCAGCAAGGAAGCCGCTGTGAACCCCTAAGAGTGACGGTGAACATGAGGAAGTCACAGCCATTGTTTCAATCTGTGATATTCAGGACACGGAGATGACAGCTTTCAAAGCCGCAGGAGGGAGCATCACCTCTCCTTTAGATGTTTAACACTTAAAAAATTGAGAATGTTATGTTTTCATGAAAACAATAACAAGCCTTCAAGAGAGACTTTACCAGGCTCAAGAGTTTTAGGAATTTCCCTGGGCTTGTAGATTTTGTTTACTTCATGAGTCCAATGAATCTCCCTCCTGACTCTAGGAAAGAATGTTCCAGTTTTGATGAAATGGCTATACAACATTACCTATTCATAACAATATTATTTGTATAAACTTTAATACGCACAGAAAGGGAGAGAGAGAGAGAGAGAGAGAGAGAGAGAGAGAGAGAGAGAGAGA
>JABTXL010007882.1:17885041-17901603 GCA_025134845.1 Neodon shergylaensis | reverse complement strand
GAGAGAGAGAGAGAGAGAGAGAGAGAGAGAGAGAGAGAGAGAGAGATTATTTGTGTAAATTCTAATACACACAGAAAGAGAGATACAGAGAACAGAAACTCATCTACCGCTAGTTCTGGGGCAGAGCTCAGAGGCCTTCCCACTTAATGCCAGGCAGGGGATATAAACTGCATGCTTTCCCACCTCAGGGAACTGCGGCAATACCTGTTTATGTTTTTATTGTTGAGCTTAGGGACAGGAAAGCTACAAGCATTTAGAGAGCATACGTTGGGGTGTTGATAAGTATCCAACAATGCTTTGAAGTATCCAGATCATTGACAGTGCCAGGGTTGAGAAACTGTGCTCAGAAATATTAAGAGCATCAGCTACTATGCCTGGCACAGAAGCAGCAGGTCTATTCCCAGGTGACCCATGTAATCCTCAGCCACAGTCCGGTAGGTATGTCATCCCACATGAACTTGAGGACACTGAATTGGGTGCTCAGAAGGGTAAATGACTTAATTAAAGCCAGGAAATCAACAAGCAGAGGACTGAATCTGAGAGCAAGGGAGATGCAAAATCGGCTTCTATCACATCACCATGTCCCTCCCTTCATCTTTAGTGCCTAAAACTCTGTGTCTCCAAGGCGCCCCTATTAGGGTGTGTGTGTGTGTGTGTGTGTGTCATTTCAGTATACCAACAAGATGGTTAATTGTGGCCCCATTATCCCATTTTTGGAGTGATTGACAGGTTGACTTGTTTTACTAACCTGAGCTAGGAAAGTGTTAATGAGGTTAGAAGCAAAGACAAAGAGTTCTTTGAAAGAGAAAAATATGTAAAGCAAATTTCATAAGATAACCTTGAGGAAAATGAGGTTTCAGGGACAAGAATTAAAGAATCTAAACAAAAACAAATCAGCCACGTGTGGAGGTTTACACCTGAATTCCCAGTTCCTGAGAGCTACAGGCAGGAGAACCAGCAGCCTAGTCTACATGGGATCCAATCTCTAACACATAGGACAAAACAAAAGGTCAAATCTTGCACAAGAGTTTTGATGCATGCATCTGGAGATCCTGTGGTAACAGGTGGTAGGAACTGCAGAGCGTGGGATGCAACATCATCCTAGTGCTCAAAGGGTGACAAGTGACTTTTTCCTGTCACGAGCATTTACCCCACTGCCTACCACATGAGCAAAGAACCCAGGATATGTCTGTCATCACAAACCAGCAAGGCGGACAACTCACTTTAGACAGCACTTGCCAAAACATAATAAAAGGCCACCCCAGCCCAGCCCCAGAGACAGCCAGTCAACGGAAGGATAACACAGTATTTTCAGAGAATGGCTTCATCTGTTGGGTCATAGTTCCCTGGGCCTGCTGCACTCAGGCTAGCATCCACATTTCCATCCTTATGTGGGGACTAGCTGGGCTCTGTCTCTTTGCAGACTTCTGTCCAGCTCAGCCTGTACCCATGTTACATAGTTATCCACCATTCTCCCAAAGTGCCAACATTGTCATTTCTTCCCGAGAGACTTTTGAGTAAAGAAACGCTACCCACAAGCCCCCTTTGAGTTTTTTGAAACAACTTGCTGCACACTTGGTGAGTTTAATAAACAAAAATTTATTTTTACCACAGCCAGGAGTCTGAAACCAAGGTGCTAGCTGTGTGGGCCTCTCTCTGAAAGCTTCAGGCAATAGTCTTCCTGGTTCTTCCATGGCTCTGACACTCATAGGCCTCCTCTGGGCCTGCTTCTTCTGAGTCTATACCTACATTCTCACAGGGCTCTCTGGCCCGTGCCTGCCTCCGTCTTTACAGCCTCACTACAACCCTTCCTGCTCCCTGAGGACTCTTCTTAGTAAGTTCTGAGTTTTCTCATAGATAAAAATTATTTTAAAGATTTGCTTTGCCAGGTGATATTGGCACACACGTTTCATACCAGCACTCGGGAGGCAGAGACAGGCGGATCTCTGTGAGTTTGAGGTCAGTCTAGTGTACAAGAGCAAGTTCCGAGACAGCCAGAACTGTTCCATACAGAAACCCTGTTTCTAAAACAAACAAACAAAAAGATTTGTTTTATTTTATTCGTGTGCGTGTGTGCGCGTGTGTGTGCGTGTGTGTGTGTGTATGCTCACTTGTGTACACAGGCATGGGCACAAATGGGTGCCCATGAGTCAGAAAAGGATACCGGATCCCTTGAGCTGCAATTACAGGCAGTTGTGTGCCACCTGAGATGGGTACCGACAACCAAATGTGGGTCCTCTGTAAAAGCAGCAAACACTCCTTTTTAATCTTTTATTTCATTGAGCTCTATATTTTTCTCTGCTCCCCTCCCTGCCTCTCCCCTCCCCTTCAACCTTCTCCCATGGTCCCCATGCTCCAAATTTACTCAGGAGATCTTGTCTTTTTTTACTTCCCTTGTATGTCTCTCTTAGTGTCCTCATTGTTGTCTAGGTTCTCTGGGATTATGATTTGTAGGCTGGTTTTCTTGGCTTTATGTTTAAAAGCCACTTATGAGTGAGTATATGTGATAATTATCTTTCTGGGTCTGAGTTACCTCACTCAATATTCATCCATTTGCCTGCAAATCTCAAGATGTCATTATTTTTTTCTGTTGTGTAGTACTCCGTTGTGTAAATGTACCACATTTTCCTTATCCATATTTCTGTCGACGGGCATTTAGGTTGTTTCCAGGCTCTGGCTATAACAAACAATGCTGCTATGTACATAGTTGAGCACATGTCCTTGTGATACGATTGGTTATCTTTTGGATATATACCCAAAAGTGGTATTGCTTGGTCTTGCTTAACCACTAGCCCTGGTCATGACTTTTCTAGGGGCATTGCTTGTATATTTGTTCAGGGTTCTCCAAGAAAAAGAACTAATATACACGTGTGTACAGTTGCGCAAACACATATATGAAGAAAGATGTGTTCATAAGAATGGCTCACACAATTATAGAAACAAATATGTCTCCAAATTTGTATCCTAAGAGCCTGAGAAATCAGGAGAGCCTATAGTGTGAGTTCCATGTTCAAAGTGTGGCAGAGACAGATGCCTCTCCTTACAAGTAAACAATCTGGTAAAGAGGTCTAATTTGCCTTATTATTGTCTTTTATTCAGTTCAGGTTGTCAAGGGATTCGATGAGAAAAGTCAACATTGGCAAAACATAAAAAATCATTTTCACTTAATTCAAGTGTTTATCTCTTCATAAATATCCCCAACATGTACTCAGAATAATATTTAATGAAATATCTATACCGAATGCAGTCAACTAGACACACTAGTGAAATGGCACACATTCATCTCACTATACTCCCCCAGCAGGTTTTCTTCATGTTCCATTGACATGGCACTGGCAAGCAGGTACCAGTGATTGACGCAGATGCTTCCCTGAGATCTATACTGGGAGACAGAGAAGAAACATCTTAGTGTTCTGCCAGCAAAGAAAAACAAGAGTGTGCTTATTGGGTACATAACCAGCATATACAATACGGATCCACGTATTTATTTATGCATTTTTCTTAGAAAAGAGTCTCATTCTGCTGAGTTTCTCTATGACTTCAGAAGCATGGCAGTTCTGGTTCTGCAGTGCATACCATCCCACATGTCAACCAAGGCAGCATCAGGCTAAGCGATCTGCATCTGTGTTCGTTTCATTTCTTTTTTTTTTTAAAGATTTATTTATTTTATTATGTATGCAACATTCTACCTCCATGTATGCCTGCTGGCCAGAAGAGGGCACCAGATCTCATTACAGATGGCTGTGAGCCACCATGTGGTTGCTGGGAATTGAACTCAGGACCTCTGGAAGAACAGTCAGCGCTCTTAACCTCTGAGCCATCTCTCCAGCCCTCGTTTCATTTCTTATATCACACTTTTTTCTCTCTTTCTCTAGTGCCTGCTCTGCTCTGGCTCACTCTCTGTGCAAACCTTCTCTAGATTTTGTGTGGTTTCCTCCCTGTGGTGGTATTTTGTTTGTAATCTAACAAATAAAATTTGCCTGAGGATCAGAGTATGGAGCAAGACACTAGTTAGACAAAGAGACCAGGCAATGGAGGAACACACCTTTAATACCAGCAGTAAGGAGACAGAGGCAAATGGAACTCTGTGAGTTCAAGGCTACCCTGGACTACACTGGATTGATCCAATCTCAAAGAGCGACAGAGCCAGGTGGTGGTGGCTCACAGTTTTAATCCCAGTACTTTGGAGTCACATGTCTTTAATCCCAGCACTAGGGAGGTGGAGGAAGGAAGGATATGGCTGGGCAGAGAGGGAAATATAAGGTGGGAGGAGACAGGAACTCAAGGTATTCAGTTTGAGGACTTGTAGAGACAGGATACCCCACTGAGTCTGAGGATTTTGTAGAGGTGAGAACTAGTAGCTAGCTGCTCTGCTTCTCTGATCTTTCAGCTTTCAGGCCCTAATATCTGACTCCTGGTTTTTATTATTAAGACCAATTAGAATTCGCGCCACACCTCCCAGCTCCATCTCTCTCTAGTTCTGAAGGGCCCTCCCTGCCTATAATAACAACTTTCACTCTCATCAGCCAGTAAGAGCAGCTCATTGCACTGAGCCCCAGCAATTTAGCTGCCTCGTTATGGATAATTCTCACTCCAAGTTTGTCTCTTTTTTCTCCTATTCTTTCTCTTATTTCGCCAGTATTTGTCGTATTTTTGTCTTAACTTTCTTTTATCTGACCACACAGATGCAGTAGCCTCTTATCCGCTGTCGCAACGTGATTTATAGCCCCATCTATCTTAGCCTATAGTTCAGGTTTGCAAGTGACGAAAACTATCAAAACAGAATGGCAATCTCAGCTTCCTCTGATAGAAAGGAGTCACTTCAGCTTAGGGCGGATCCAGAGACTCAAAGATTGTACTCAGAGCGCCCCCCCTCCATGTTTCTCTCTGGTCATGGATTTCTACTGAAGGCTCTGTGTGGCTTCTCCCTTTGTTATCATTACACCCTCTCCTCTCCACAATAACTAGTCATTGTTTTCCCACTTATGTCAAACCATATTCCTATTTTTCATTTAAATGTGTCTACATGCCAATGTGACCACAGCCTATAGCCTGCCATCATCTGTCAACTTCCATTCCAGTGTGTCCACTTCCTACCGTGTCCAGTGTCTAACGTCCACCATCACCCATCACCCATGTGCCCACTTCCATCCAACCATATATATATATATATATACTCCACTCCTGCTAGACTCGTATCTGTTCTCCCTACCATGGTCAAGGTGTTTTTAAAAGATGAAAATTAGATTATATATATATTGAATCCATGCACATATGAACACCTGATTTTCAACAAAGAAGCCAAAAAAGTACAAAAGAAAAAAAAACCATCTTCAACAAATGGTACTGACATAACTGGATGTCAACATAAGAAGATTGCAAATACATCCCTATCTATTGTCTTGCACAAAGCTCAAGTCCCAGCAGATCAGGGACCTCAACATAACCAGGTACATTAAACCTGATGGAAGAGAAAGTGGGAAGTAGCCTTGAATTGACTGGCACAGGAGACCACTTCCTAAATAGAACACCAGTAGCACAGATACTGACAGCAACAATCAATAAATGGGACCTCCTGAAACTGAGAAGCTTCGGTAAGGCAATGGACATGGTAAACAAGACAAATCGACAGACTACAGAATGGAAAAAGATCTTCACCAACCCCACATCTGATAGAGGACTGATCTCCAAATATATAAAGAACTCAAGAAAATAGACAACAAAATACCGAATAATCCAATTAAAAAATAGGATAGAAAGCTAAACAGAATTCTCAACAGAAGAAATTCAAATGATGGAAAAACATTTAAGGAATTGCTCAACATCCTTAATCATCAGGGAAATGTAAATCAAAATGACTCTGAAATACTATCTTACACCTGTCAGAATGACTAAGATCAAAAGCACTGATGACAACTTATGCTAGAGATGATGTGGAGCCAGGGAGACTCCTCCACTGCTGGTGGGAGTGCAATCTTGAACAGTCATTCTGGAAATCAGTATGGAAGTTTCTCAGAAAATTGGAAATCAGTTTACCTAAGGATCCAGCAATATCACTCTTGAACATATACCCTAAGGATACTCAATCATATCACAAGAACACTTGCTCAACAATATTCATAGCAGCATTACTCATAATAGTCAGAAGTTGAAAACAACCTAGATGCCCCTCAACTAAAGAATGGATAGAGAAAATGTGGTACATTTACACAATGGAGTATTACTCATCTGCAAAAAAACAATGATATCATGAAATTTGGAGGCAAATGGATGGAACTAGAGAAAAACATTCTTATTTTTATAACTGTCTATATTTTTTTCTTCTCTTTCCCAAGATTATGTACATTTATCCAACACTGTGGCTCATTTAGAGGCCTTTTCCATCTGAATTTGTCTTTATTATGTATTTATAATTATTTTCTGACCAGGACTGATTCTTAAAATGCTAAGCACTGCTTAAAAACCTAAGCTGAAGCATTACTAGGATATATATGGCCCTGCATGTTTGCTCCACATAGTCCAACATGGTGGAAGTCTATTCCCTGCCTGTGCAAGCCGTGCACATTGCCCCAGTTTCAAGTATACAGCAGGTCTATATTGAGCCGTTAAGCACTTTGCAACACGCTACTTAAAAACTCCATTTAAGTGTTTAGCCTTCTGAAAAAGTCAGAGATCACACTGGCAGCACAGCCCAGAAAGGTCAGCATTTCAAAACTGTGACTTTTTTTCTGCTACTGCTAAACCAGGAAAACTTCTATTAAAGGAACCACAGCATGCCACCAGCAAGCAAAGCCCATTCAGAAAAATAAATGCAGCTAAACTTTGTTTTAGTGTCTAGAATTCCTTTCCAAACCCTCTCAGGTTTTACATGGATTTTAGTTGGCCACATTGGCATGCCAATTTGTTGTAGTGAGGCTACTTGTTGGTTCCCAATTGTCCAGCCTCAAAATAATTACACAGAAAATATATTATTTAAAACACTGCTTGGCACATTACTCTAGCTTCTTATTGGCCAACTCTTACGTATTAATTTACCCCATCTCCATTAATCTGTGTATCACCACATGGCTGTGGTTTATGAGCTAAAGTTCCGGTATTCCGGTGTCTGTCTCTGGCAGGACTACAAGGCTTCTCTCTGACTCTACCTCCTTACTCCCAGCATTCAGTTTAGTTTTCCCTGCCTACATAATTTCTGTCCTGTCAACAGGCCAAGGCAGTTTCTTTATTCACCAATGGTATTCACAGCTTACAGAGGGGAATAGAATCCCACATCAACAAACAGTATTTGTGTTCAAACTTTTGGACATTATCCTTGTGAGTATGATACTACAGGTGCGCAAGCGAAACACAACATGCCATACAGAGGATTTCTTTATCTGCCTTCACTAAGCTGTAGAATTCTGCAATGCGTATGGCAAAAACAACTGACCAGTATCCTCTGAAAACCTTCTCACGTTAACGTACACCAGTGTCTTCCCATCTGCACGTTTAGAAGCCAGAATTCTAATGTTACAGCAGGATGTCCTTTCTGGAATCTAACTTGGTGAAAGTAGATTGTGTTGGCTTCAATAAGAGATGACAAACACCTGTTCACCATTGTTTACGCATTGATAGCCTTTCAAAAGCTGAAGCCCCTCCCCGAGAGGCTCCTATTCCAGTTTGCTTCCTGTTTATTGTTCATCCACCTCTCTGCCTTCTCCAGTTTCCCCATTGCATATGTCACTGTGAGGTTCTAAGAAGAATGCATTGGCTTTGTAGGGAGCTGACCCAGCTGACTTGTGGAGCAAGCGTCGTGTCTCCCAATTGACCCCAGTGAGCCTTTCAGCATCAGGAACCAGCCTCTGCAATATCAGATGACTGTGACTTCTGACAGTTGCCATGGACACTCAGAAGGGTTTAAAGTGCCCCATATTCGTAGTATGGGTCAAATTGTACAAAGTGCTTAACTCAGAGGAAAGGGGTCCTTTGCATTCATCCTAATAACAGAACTCATTTAAGTGTATTAAGCAAATTTTCACTTATTAGTTTGTCAGTAGCTTCAATTTTCTCCATAGTGTACATTTCTTTTAGAACTCTTTACTAGTCTCCTGGGTAATTTTGCTTTATGTACTCTTAAGCATATATGTTTGTTTTTTTGTGGGATTTTTTGTTTGTTTTTATTTCCCTATAAACCACTGTATTGTTTTGGTTAATCTTCGGGCTTTTTTGGTAATAATTTATTATCCTATAATATTAACCTTCTCTTTTAACTGACTTCTTATTTTTTTAATCATAGCTGTCATCAGCAATTAGTTTTTGCTGAACCCACAAATTTGAATTGACATCCCAATCTCCTCCAGTTCAATTTCAGGTACGGACACACATAGTTCTTGATAGACAAATAGAGTCCACTCCTCCTGCCTACTGACCAATAAGTGATTTGCCTTTTAATAGCATAGTTATGGAAAGAAGAAGTTAAATGGCTTCTGCCATTCCTCCACAGTTTTCCTTAGTTATGATAGAAGTTAACCAATGGCACTGTGAGGGACCAACAGTATCCTCCTTGGGAGCAGAGTGGGCTCTGTGCTGCTACATGCCAAATCACTAAACACAAAGTAAAATTATAAGAGGAAATGCACCTAAGACCGCAATAACAAGTGTTTTCCAAGCCTGGTGGTGCACTATATGGATGCTTTCCTGTCTAAAGACATTCTACTTAGTTTGACCTAATTTAATTATATACCCACTGTCTAATCTATTGACTATACTCTTTCTTGGGTATTGATATATGAGAATTTCTATTGCCATGAAAAGACACCATGATCATAGCAACTCTTCTAAGGAAACATTTGATTGAGGTAGCTCGCATACAGTTTCAGAGGTTCACTTCATTATCATCATGATGGGGAGCATATCAGCGTGCAGGCAGACATGGTGCTGGCTGTATCTTGGCTTGGTGGCAGCAGGAAGCCAGTTGAGACACTGAGCAATATCCTGAGCATAGGAAACCTCAAAGTCTACCCCCACTGTGACACACTTCCTTAACAAGGCCATATCCACTCCAAAAAAAACCACACCTCCTAATAGTGCCCATGCCTGTGAGATTCTGGGGACCAATTACATTGAAACTACCACAATATCTAAAACTGTATTTTCCTGTCTGTATTCTTACTTCTGCATCTAGATCTTAGTACCATTCATATTCTTTGTATCTAGTACAGAAAGTACTTATAGGATGCTTTAATTAATCTTCATTGACTTAGAGGAGGCCCTCTCATTCAGCATAAGCCACACAGAGGTAACTGTGAGGAAATGATCTGTACTACTATGCTTTCAGAATAAGAAAAGGAATTCTTCTAAGAATGAGGTTTCAAATTGCTCAGTCAGTAAAGCACTCGCCTTGAGACACAAAGACTTGAGTTTGATTCCCAGAACCACATTGAGGAAAACAAAACAACAACAAAAAGGTGTGGTAATGGTGGCCAGTGTTTGTCAGCCCAGTGCTGGAGAGGAGGGGGCAAGCGGGTCTCTGGCATCCATGATGGACACTGAGGGATCCAGGAGCCAGAATCAACCTTTGCTCCCTTAAGCTACTTCCTGTCAGGTACTTGGTGAGAGCAGCAAGAAAAGGAAGTAATCCAATGAATGGCTCTTGAGATATAGATGTGCATTGACCCTGATTGAGAAACAAACAACAAAATGTAGTCACTTCCAAATAATTCCTTTTTTCTGATCCAGAATCCACAGACCACAACAGGTAACTCCTAAGGAGCAACCCATATGCACACGGAAAACAAACAGTGACGGTGTTGGTTATGTCTGATAACTGAATTCTGAGTATTCTTAGTGCTAGTTCACAGTTTTTCTGTTTTTCTTTTTTTTTTAACTACTCTACAACAAACACATACTGCTATCCTCAGTGAGAAAATGGACGAGAAGTACAACTTTTTATGATTAATTTTAAAGGCTGAGTGTGTTGTTTCCACTTCTGGATGAACCCAGAAGTAACTATAGAATCTGAAGTTTGGAGGTCAGTTCCCATAAATAAGTACAACAAATTGGTTCAGGGCCCACACAGGATTTTCTGTAGGATTCAAAGCCATCAAGGTCACAGTGTTATTTAAGAATAGATATTTCTTTGACATGTCCATAAGTAGGTAAAAAGAAAAAAACTTTTTCTTTACAAACCTATTAATACAAGTCAAAAGAAAAGAGTATATTTTTAAAATACATGAAGCACTATTCATAAAACTTGAGACAGCCAGCAACAGCCCCAGTCTTTTATTTAAAAATATTATGAATAATATATCTTAATATCCGAAGAATACTTTAGGTCAGCTGCTCAATGTGGCCCAAGAAAGCATGTGCTTGCAAAAACTGTTCAACAGATTGAAATCTTCTTGCATTATAGTTAACAATTTTTTTCACTTAATATAAACCAGTATCCTAACAATAAAGGACTTTGTGGCATTCAAAAGAAAAGGGCAGTTTCAGAATGTGACCTGAAAAAGAAAGTGGCATTGCAATGACTCAAATTGTTTTGTCTTGCTTTAGTTTCAGTAGCTTCAACGGCCAGTGTTTTTGCGGCACCACAACTTAGTTTAAACTGGTGACCTTCAGAGGAATGGTTTTATCTTGGGTGCCTGAGAAACTGAAACCCTCCCCTCCAAGGAGGAACAGTGAAGCATGGGCCGCCTAGGCTTCCTCCTGCTTCTGTGGAACCGGAGCTTGGCAAAGACTTCCCCGGTGGTCCTTTCCTAATCATGGCCCATGTCACCAAACATGGTTTCTGCCCAAGGGATTGATTCTTCCTGAGCAACTGATTGAGCCACACCAGCACAGATAGGTTATCTTACAAGTCCCATTCACACGGAGAGGTAAATTCATCTTAACATGCGTGAAAAGAGATTTTAAACAAGGCTTGCAAGGCAAGGTCACCATTTCCTACTGTTTAAAGGAGAACCGAGGAAGAAGCTCTCCCATCTGATGGGTTTGTACCTGTGGACTAGGCAAATGAAGGACTTTTAGGTTTGTAAAATGACACCCGCAGCCATCTGTAGAAAAAAGCACCAGATAGAGACTCCTAAAAACACTGGACACAGGCACCGATGGGGCCTCTTTTCAACCATAACACATGGGAATGTCATGAATTATTCAGAGTGTAGTTCTACCGGCCTCTCCTCCAGCCCTGACTCCTAGGAGGGTTAACGGTGTTGGTTTCAGTGTGGCTGCCCTCGCTTCCTTCCATGTTCCGTCGCACATGGTTACATAGCACTGCATCTGCATGAGTTACCCTAGAGCATTGTTCAGGGATGTAGCGGAGCCGGTTCTGCTTCGCTAATCTCAGCAGATGTGTTGTGGAGCTTTTCCTCTCTTCCTTCTGCTTTTATTGACAGAGGAATATTACAAAGCTCAACATCTTCTCCTTTCCTGCAATGGAAAGTTGCAGGTTTGTTTTTGTTATTTGCCCTCTGCTCTATGAATTTTTTTTTAATTCTTGGTGCTGTTTTACCATTTTCAATCTTTTTCCAAAAAGATTTCCACACTAGTTTCTCTATGCATTTGGATTTGTTGCCCAATAATTTCCTGAGTTTGATGATGGTAGAGAAATGGAGCCAAGAGTTTTGGTGGTGAGCAGCTTGCAGCACTTGTTACAGATCAAGGTGAACTGGTAGTTAGTCCAACTTGTCAACATGTCTAGTTTCTGTTCAGAAATCTTTTAGAGTGAATATTCCTTACTTTCCACTTAATTTGCAAAACTGTCACCTCTAAATGGCATGGCCACAGCAATTCTTTTTAAGATTTATTTATTGTATGAGGTGGGTGACACAGACCCCACAGTGATGGTGGAGGGCAGAAGACAACTTGCAAAGGTCGGTTCTCCCCTCACATCATGTGGCTGCCAGGGGATTGACTCAAACTTATTGGCAAGCTCCTTCACCCACTGAGCCATATTGCCAGAGTAACATGGCCATTTTTCTAAGAATCCAATATAAAGATTGTAATAACCTTTGTTTTAAATGTATTTTTTTCATAATTATAGTTTATCAAATATCAACTCCCAAAATGAACCCTCTGCTCGGTCCATTCCACACCTTCCACTGCTCAGTTGCTCCTGCTTGACAGGTTATGGGTGGGGGCGAGTTGCCATCACAGTTTACCCAAAATCATTCATTATTTTCACAGTGTCATACCTTAGCCCCATAGCATAAAGCGTGTGAGTGATAAGGACAAGGGCTGTTTTATCAGCACGGGAACGTCCTGTCTGGTCAGCTCCTCCACTGTTTCTCTGTTCGAGAACATGAACTCAGAAATTCACAAGGATCCTCAGTAGCACTAGCCAGGATTCATTGAGCACTAAGTGTACTTTCAGTGTTGTGCTCAGTGCTCCCCTTTAAGTAGCTGCCGAGTTGCAGAGCAGTAGACTGGGGTGTGAAGAGGCCCCGTGAGGTAACATGGAATGAGAGTGGCCTTTTGTTGACTTTTAGGAAACTGTCATAATATGTTTTATCATCTTCTTTGTCCTCCCCAAATCCTTCTAGAACTCTCGCCTCACCCCCACCCAACTTCACATTCTTGTTTTCTCTTTCCCATTCTCTCTCTCTCTCTTTCCCTCTCTCTGACTCTGTCTCTCTCTGCTTCTGTCTCTGTCTGTCTCTTTCTCCCTGTCTCTCTGTGTATGTGAGTGTGAGTATGTGTGTGTAATTTCTAGTCCACATCTGCTGAACCCCCTAGCTGCCAATAGCACTCCCCTGAAGTCTCTAAGGGGGACTGTCAAGAACAATCCTGCAAAGACCTTGACAATCTATATCAGAAGTGCTGGGCATAAAGTCCTGGGAAGCTATCTTACCCAGACCCTGGACACCCTCCCTACCTTGTGCCATATATTTTGAGGGCTGGTAGACATGGAGAAAGATGAGTCAGGCAGGGTTCCTCTTCCTCAGAAAGCCTACATCCGGTAAGGCGAGACAGGTACATCGAACAAATATAATAAAATACCAGTGATATTAAGAGATTAAATAAGGCTATGAAGCACCAAGAAAAAGCCTGAGGGACAAAGTCACAGCCCAGGAGGATAGCACTTCAGCTAAGGGTGACAGAGGCAGGAGAGGACAGAATTGACTCTGGCTTAAGGGGACTTCATAAGCTTCCCCTAAAGGATAAGGTGTCCACTGACGGTACCCCCTTCACTGTGCCCTAATAGATAGTGGTTTGGGCATTGGCGGGAGTGCTTAGAATTTCTCTTGTGCCAACCCAAAGACTTCTCTAGTACTCTAGGGCACCTAGACTTAGTTTGGTTCATTCTGGCCCACAAGCTGTGCCACCACACATTGGTAGAAATAGAAATGGATAGCAAGGAAACAAAGGATTTTCCTCGCACATCTAACCTGGGATCAAACTTTGCATGAGGCAAAAATTGTGCTTTGAAACTAGCCTACTGTGTATTTTCAGTCTGTTTATAGAATAAATTGATTTATTTTTAATGTTTGAAAGGGGCTGTGGGAATATTTCCTACTGTGTTAGTAACTGGTGTTTAAAAATATCTACCAGGCTGAAATAGGGGTAAGGGTTAGCATTTGGGGACGTTAGCTGCAATTTTAAAAATGAATATAGTGATTTCATTCATTTAAAGGCTTTGGGAAACCTCGCCTTTTTATACCTGTTATTCGCTTCCATCTCTCTTTTTCCTTATTCATATAGTTGAGTCAGCAAGAGAAAAATATTCAAATTAGGCTTGTCATACAGAGGGGAAAGAATCCGACTCTGTCGGGGTGGGTGGAGGGGGAGAAAGCAACTTTTTGTCAGTCTTTTGTATCTCAGCAGCTGGATTCATTGCTGCCATGGCAACAGACCACATGATGAGGTGTATTAGATTGCTGTGTTGAGCACAAGGGGACGAATGAACACAGCTTTTTATTGAAGTTAAAGATTACTTTGGAGTTTCCTCTGTGGAAGTGTGTAAGGTCCGGTATCGTAGCCTTCAGCAGATGTAGCACTGTCGTAGAAGAATTAGGGGCTTGTCGGTGCATTAGAAGACAAAACCAGGTAAGCTACAGTCGGAGCTGCAGATTGGGATTCTCTCACCTCTGAGGCAGTAGCATAACTTGCTGGCTGGAATTTCATTGTTGGCTCCACTCCCACCCTCCCCCCATCCCCCACATGGGCACAGGGAAACTTCCTGCTGTCCCCTCCCCAAGTTCTCCACCTCCGATTTCACCTGTTTTAACTGAAAAGTTTCATGTTCTAGTGCGTTGTGAATTTATAAAGTTCTGCGGTCGTGCTCGTGCGTGTGTGTGTGTGTGTGTGTGTGTGTGTGTGTGTGTGTGTGTGTAAGAAAGAAATGTAGAAAGGAAACAGAAAGAGCAGTCATTGTTGCCTTTGGATCGGTGTGCAGCTGAGTGGAGTGTTGCCTTATTTTGTCCTCTGCAATTGCTCTCCTCTCGGAGGAGGAGGCACTGGTCCAAAGCTGCTTGTCTCCTGCTAAATCAAGCAGGAGGAGCACATTCTCCAGGAGGTTGCTCGGCGAATTCACTGTGTACAGACTTCTCTTTCCTTTTGCGTCATGCTGACTTCCAGCCCCATCCAGTGTCAGAGAGTTCATTTTGCCTACAGTTTTTACTGTGTGGGTCAATTCCTCGGCTTTCTCTTCATTCACATATCGCAACTGTACGTGTACCGGAGAAACTCAAAACAGAAGTAAATACAGTATGGGTGAGTGAGTGCCAAATGAACTCTTTTGCTTAGAGAGGAGCTGCAGGAACTGAACAGAAGCAATGCAATGTGGTTTGGTGCCCCATCTAATCCCGGAGGGAACACAGAAGCCTCCTCCTGGTTTGCTCACATGTCACCCTGGCAGCAGGCATGGGGTGGGGGGGGGGGGGCTTTGAGATGCCCGTGAACCAGAGAAAACGTCCTTATTGATAACTTATTCTGGTTCCTTGTTCACATCATTTCTACAAAAGAGTAGGATTTCTTTTAACTTTTAGCCAAGGGTGAGCCATGCAATTTCTCTCATTTGTTCAAAGTTGTCTTGGAAGCTCACAAAGACAAGATCTAACTAAACAAATGCAAAGTTTACTGTTTTATAGCCTATTCACTGTCAACTAAAATCAATCCTTGAAAAATACTTTCTTAGTAAGATTGAATTAATTAATTAATATTAAATTAATTATTTGCCACTGATTGACATTCAGGACAAAAACCAATATATTGTTTCAAGTTGAGCCATGTATTATGCTTTCCTCACAAAGGGAAACTTGGAGTTTGCTAGTCATTTATGCTCTGTTTTATTGTTGCGTCCTTGGTTTACAGTTTTAATGTATCTAAACTAACTCCCAAATGTCACCTAGGAGTTACAGTCACTATTCTGAACACAGTTGGCCATGCTTTTTAAAAAGAGAACTGTTTCCCACTATTAAAAATATTAAAAGCTTTATAATCACAACTCACATTTGCAAAAGATTAGTGCTTCTCTCAGAATTCAATTTTTTCTCTTTCCCTTCATTGCTGATACTACTGAATAATCTTTTGGTATGATCTTCAAGACATGAAATATCTTCACAGCTGTAAGGTTATTATTGCTAGGGGATGAGAAATTTCCCTAAAATCAATGAAAAATCATACCTCATAAAAGATTATTTTTTTTGAATTTTCGAGACAGGGTTTCTCCGTAGTTTTTGGTTCCTGTCCCGGAACTAGCTCTTGTAGACCAGGCTGGCCTCGAACTCACAGAGATCCATCTGCCTCTGCCTCCCGAGTGCTGGGATTAAAGGTGTGCGCCACCACCGCCTGGCTCTCATAAAAGATTTTAAAATGCAAAATTCTCAAACCTGGCAGTGTCTTAGCTTTAGGAAAGAATGCTCTGTGGTGGGGGATGGAGGAGTGGTCTGTCTTTATTGAAATTAAAAACAAAAGATGGAGATGGAGGAAGGCAAAGAGACACAGAAAGAGGATGTGACTCTGATGAAAGAAGATGAAAGTTTCAGTGGTCTGCACTCCTTATGTCTCATTTGCTACTGGAAACATTCACTATACGTCTGCATTAAGATTTCTACTGCTGAATTAAGCATCATTGTAGAAGCGACTTTTGGAGAACAGGGTTTATTCCAGCCAACAGTTATAGTCCAGCATGAATGCAAGCCAGGCAGAAACTCAAGGCAAGAACTGAAGCAGAGACCATGGAGGAATGCTGCTTGTGGTCTTGCTCAGCCTGGTCTCTTGTGCACCCTAGGACCAGAGATGGCACCACCCACAGTGATTGGGGACCTGTTCCATCAATCATTAATCAAGCAAATTTTCTACAGGCTGACCTGCAGGTGAATATTATAGAGACTTTTTTCAATTAAGATTCCCTCTTTCCAGATATGTCTAGATTTGTGTCCAACCACTGTACCTTATTTTTAAAAAAGAAAGCACCAAGTTCTACAGACAAGGTTGAATTACTAAAAAGCATCTTGCCTAACAATACATACATTATACAACTCATCTTCTTTTATTTCTTCTGGGTTTCTCTGTATAGCCCTGGCTGTCCTGGAACTCTCTCTCTCTCTCTCTCTCTCTCTCTCTCTCTCTCTCTCTCTCTC
>JABTXL010007882.1:17833146-17885031 GCA_025134845.1 Neodon shergylaensis | reverse complement strand
TCTCTCTCTCTCTCTCTCTCTCTCTCTCTCTCTCTCTCTCTCTCTCTGTAAACCAGGGTGGCCTTGAACTCAGGGATCCACTTGCCTCTGTCTCCCAAGTTCTGGGATTAAAGGCGTGCTCCACCACTGCTTGACTCAATATACAATTCATTCTATTGGCTGATATGCATGTTATATCAGCTGATATATATATAATAAATATTTTAATTTATATTATCATTACATATTGTATATTGCTATATAATATGTTATTATATATAATTATTATGTTATCATATATAATGTGATATATGATATGTATTTATATATAAATATATATATAATATACAACAGCCAATGGTCTCAGTCTTGCTATAAGCTAAAATTTATCAAGAAATGTATGCAATCTATATCCAAGTGTTGGGTTATTATGTTGTCTGATACTAGACTACAAGTGAGTCTTCACCTCTGCAGCCATTGTCACAAAGAGGTCAGAAGGCAGAGCGTCTTCTAGGCGACAGAGTGGGTAAAGACACTTGAGTTTGAAGGGAATAATCAATACCACAAAGTTGTCCTCCAACCTCCACCCTTGTCATGGCACTTGCGCCTGCATACGCGCGTGCCCACACACACACACACACACACACACACACACACAAATAAAAACTAAGAATTAAGACTATGTTTCAAAAGAAGATTCCTCTATAGAGCCGTTTTGGTACCTACATTCTTAAAACTCAGAATCACTTCTTGGTGCCCTTGCCACACCCAGAAATATTGTCAAACTGTTTTAAATGAGTGTTTTCAGCACCCTGTGCCTAACTTGGACATCCTCCTCATGGGAATAATTGGCAGTGCTTTTTAACATTTTCTCTCTAGTTTCTGGTACTTCATAGATGCTCAAATAACTAATTATCTGAAAACCTTTGAATATGTAGGAAGGATACATAATCAGCAGAGCCATGGTGGCAAATCAGAGAAACTCATAGTTTCTAGAAAGTTAAAGATATGTTCTGAACTCCAAGACAATATTCTTACGATAGTTGAAGAGTAAGCCAAGGAATGAAGAGTCAATATCAGCTCTTGCACCATGGTTAAGGGTTATTTTTTTGACATTTAATATTTCATTTTGAATAAAAAAGAAAGTAGTGATGTCATGGTCACAATACTGGTGAGGACGGCATTGGTAATATAGTGATGGATTTGGAGACTGAAGCAAACTTAGAGAATAAGTCTCTAGATCTCATAAAAGGGCAGTATTTTTCTATTAAGAAAATAGAAATCTTTAATGCATTATGTGATTCTCAGAGTTGTGCTTCCAAATTTAATTAATTTCATTAATAGTCTTTATAAATCACTAATAATAGGTGTGCTTCACTGTGTTCTTAAAAGACTTATTTTAAGATGATGCTGGCTTTGTAAGATAAACACTAGAGGTTTCCATAAAAAGTGATTAAGCTTATCAAGAACTGTACAATCAGTGCAATTATCAGAGAAGAATAAACTCATTTCTAGGGAAACGTCACTTGTTAGAGTGTATAGGGATCGTTCACCTGGTTGCATTTGCATGATAATTTCAGTCATATTACAATTATTGACCCCAGTATAAGTGCTGTGAAATGTTCACAATCTATACCCTTTTAATAATTTTTGCATTTAAAATTTTTAGCTTTAAACAGTATTTATGTCTGAAACCTTTTGATTCTGGATTATTTGAAGAAAGATAATACTCAGAAAAAAAAAGTTTCTGGCCTCTTTGCCTGTTTCACAGTTGAGAGGCAATGCCAGATGGATTGTCTGTTCCAGTATCCAGTGAGGGTCCATGAAAGTAATAGAGAAAATACAGAACTTGGGGTGGCAAAGCATGCCCTCAAAGGCAGATGTGTTAGAGGAGTGGTGGCATGAGAAGGAATTACTTCTGGGAAATGTTTGAAGGAAAATAAAAAGACAAATGACAATCTAAAAATAGCATTCATGACGTATTTGAAAGAGAAGGGGCGGCATCCAAGTGTTAGGCTACAAGTCTGCAGCCCCGGTGCTTAAAGAGCCGGAGCAGAGAGGTTGTCAGCTTTAGCCCAACCTGGACTACTTGGCAAGACTTTGTCTCCAGAAAACAAGAACAAAACCAACAACAACAAAGGTAGGGAGCCAATGGAAGGGAAGAAGGAAAGGAACTAGGAGAGAAGAGAGGAAAAGAAAGGGGGAAGGAAAAAGAGAAAGGGAATAGATAAGGAAAGGAGAGAGGTTTATGATGAGGTCCCAAAGAACCAGCAAATAAAAGAAACTTTTATTTTGAAAAAATCATTTTTTTTCAAATAGCTACCATTTACACAAATGGTCACTGGCACCACCACCACCATCGCTACCATCATCACCACCACAATAATCACACACTGATAACTTGACATCAGGCATTCTTACCACAATCTAGGGAGTAAACATGGTGCCAATTCCTTAATGAGGTGAGTACCAGTAATTGCAGGCCTGGGATGTCAGATCGCAGTTGGCTCTGTCAACTGTGCTAAGTCTCCACCTACCTGCTCTTCTACTGAGTTTAAACTAATTTACCCCCAAATGCTCTGGAGCTGGGTGCACTTGATAAGTTTCAAATGGCAGCAGTGTAGACAGGAGACCAGAAGGAGGCCATACTGGAGGGGCAAAAACGAATCATCTAGTCGGGGTCACCATCCAAGACAAAAAGAATAATAGTTGGGAGTTGAGCAAACTTTGTAAAGGGCAGATCCGAGAAGACACTTTGTCAGGTGTCTGTCTCTACACTAACCAGCTAGGAAACATCTGACTGACTTTCTAAGCCCCCTTAAAAATTTCCAGTTACTGCATATGGCATTTGAACAAGATCATTGTGGTCAAGAAAACTGAGCCTGTCTTATGATGCACATGCTTTTCTACCAAGAATAGCCATAGCCGTCCTTTCAGAAGGAAATGCTGCTCCCTCGTCCGCCTCCTTCACTGTGTGGTGATTGCACATCTGTGGACATCATGTGAATGAGATGAGGTCTTTATGAAGTTTTTTCTGTCATTAATTTTTTTTATTTTTACCATCAGTAGTTATATTTTGTTTCATAGGAGTGTTCCCCTCACAACTTGAAGGAACCCCTTTGTACAGAAATTCTGTCAATCAGTTTGACTGACAGAGCTAAGTCTCTACCTCAAAGATTGTGGTTCATTGACATAATCTACAGAGACACCTGCAGAGCTCTGACCTTCTAGCAGGGAATGTCTGCTGCTCCTGGGAGTAATGAAAGAAAATGAAATCCCTCCCATGCCTGGGATTTGAATAAAACATCACCTTGTTCATTGTCATCTTGCTAGGAACTAAATGCTCCGACATTTTTGTAACCTAAGGGAGCAATGGGGAAGTTGGAATATCAGGCCAGAGGCTGGACAAAGCCTAATCTTAAATGGCTAGATAGTGGCCATCAGATCAAGTAAGTGACTCCAGGCAGAACTCAATTAGACCTAAATACAGACTTGGACTCTGATCTCCTTCCTGCTGGTGTGGACTGCTGACTGTACCAGAGGAATTCCACAGACAGTTAGTTGGCTTGAAATCTACCGAAATGTGCATGCTGACAGATGCAGAATTCAAGATAGGGAAACATCCAGAGACGAGGCCAGGCAAGAACAACGCCTCTGTTGTCCTGGGCTTCCAGGGAGGGTGCTGCTGCTGTGGGCTCTGAGTCATGAATAAGCCACATATGGAGGCAGAGGAGACTCAAGGACACTGTGGCTTGGGAGAGCAGGAATGTGGGGGTTCTGGGGGTGCACAGGTTATGGAATAGAGAGTCAGGAGAGGCCTACATCTGAGCAACTAGCAGTTGCCTTGATACCTGTCCATGACACCTCTGCCCTTATGAGTGAGTGGCTTGAGAATGCCATGTGTTGACTAATGATGTCACCCCACAAGTGTGCTAGCCAACAGCTCCAGGAAGATGACAGGGAAGAGGGAATAGAAGAACCACCTGACCTCTCACCCCTGCTTGCCACCGAAGGACTCCCCAGGGATACAGGGATGGAGATCATCTGAAGCCTGTCCTCTTTATCAAGCATCTCAGTGGATGCTTCTCTGGGACCAAGTGGCTATTCTATTTCATTTTGCCTTGGATCTTATGGAAGTTCTAGTTTACAGACCTCTGAAACTATCTCTGCGAATCTGTATGTGTGTGCATGTATATGTACATATATGTGTGGGTGCATGTGGAGGCCAGCGATCAGCATTGGGTGTTGGTCCTCTGATACTATGTCCTAATTAATATTAACTGTCAACTTGGCACAGCCTAGAATCATTACCTGAAAAAAAACTATCGATCAAATAATTGTCTTCATCAATGTGGCCTGTGGGTATGTCTGTAAGGGGTTGTCTTAATTATTAATTAGTGTGGGAGGAGCCAGCCCAGTGTGGGCAATCCTATTTCCTGTGCAGACGGTCCTGGGCTGTATAAGAAACCTGAATAAGCATAAACACAGAGCAAGCTGGCAAGCAGTGTTCCTCCATAGTTTCTGCTTAAGATTCCTGCTTAAGATCCTCCCCTGACTTCCCTGAGTTCCCTCAAAGATGAACTGTGGCCAAAATTGGAACCAATTAAACCCTTTGCTTCCTTAGTTGCTTTTGATCAGAATGTTGTATTGCAGAAAGAGAGATAAAGCTAGAATATGTCATCCATTCTTTGGTTTGGTTTAGTTTGGTTGGGTTGGGTTTCTTTGGGTTGGGTTTGGTTGGATTGGGTTGGGTTGGGTTGAGTTAGGTTTGAGATAGGGCCTCTCACTGAGACCTGAGTTGATTAAGCTAGGGAGGCCATTGAGCCCAGGAATAAGCCTGCCTTCTCCTCCCCAAATCTCAGATAGGAAGCAGGTATTGAACTCAAGCCCTCATGCTTGCAAGCCAAGCATTTTACCACCATCCCACACCCTTACACAAATATTTTATGTAGTTTATTACTAGAGATGAAACAGACTTTTAACCACAATAATAGCTAACATTTATATCCTGATTTACAGTCATAAAGTATTTTCATTACATTGCAGCTGAATCTAATATAGTTCTGGAAAGTAGATGGTACCACCACTTACTTTTTCAACTTTATTTATTCATTTGCTGGTTTTGTATATAATTAAAATAAAATTATTGCATCCCCTCCTCATTTTCTCTCCTCCCTCTTGTCACTCCCATTCCCAACACCCTTCAAATTCATGGTTTTCTTTTTTAACCATTGTTATCTGATACACTTAAATTCAAATAGACATATAAATAAAACCTGAGTCCACTCAGTTTCACCTACCTGTAAATTTTTTTTAATAACCACTTGGTGCTGGATAGCCAGGCAGGGGACTCACCCTGGGGGAGACTAATTCTCTCTTCTCTCAGCAATTACTAATTGCTATTATCTATTTCCTTTCCAAAGATGAAGGAAAACAGGCAGACATGGTGGCACACTCCTTTAATCCCAGCACTCAGCAGGCAGAGGCAGGCAGACGATCTGTGAGTTCAAGGCCAGCCTGGTTCACATAGTGAGTTCCAACCCAGCCAGAGCTATGCAGTGAGACCCTATCTCAAAACCAAACACAGAAGATAAAGGAAAGCAGGCTCCGTGATTTCACCAGTTTAGATAACAAAGCATATGTTCTGATTGACTGATTTACTAACCACTCAGTACCTTCTCACCTCTAGAACTTGCAATCACTAGGCTAGGGCAATGATTCTCCATTGGTAAAGCAAACTTGCAAACCTGAAATGAATGACTAGAGTCTATGTAAAAGCCAAACCTGATGGCATGCTTGAAAACTCCCTTTTAGCGAGATGGGAGATGGAGACAGGCAGAACTTTGAGTTTGCTAGCCAGAGAGGCTAGCCTCCTTCACAAATTTCTAGGCCGGCAAGAGACCCTCTCAAACTAAAAGTGGAAGGTACCTCTGACTTCACATGCAAACACAGACATGTGCAATCATATATACACTGTACACATGGCCAGATGTGCTTACACATCTCTCTTTCTCCTCCCCCCCCCCTCACACACACACACACACACGTAGTTACATATTCCCAAGCTACTCTATGTACACACGGATATTTTTAAAGTGTCAACTGCCTGGCCACTGGTGCTCTGGACCCTTCCATGTAATCATTCTGATACTTACACATTTGCTGGAAAGCTTGCTTATTCCGGAAAATAAAAGAATAGTCGTCAATTAAATTCCTGATATGGGACAGTAATACGAAAGAGTGGAAATTCTAGATGGCTGAACTTAAATTCAAACAGGAAAAGCCAGGTGATGGGGCAGACATGTTAAACTTACACTAAGTTAACAAAAGGTATTTTATGCCCCAAAGCACTCTCTTGCCCACATAGATGTAACAAGCAGACACTGGGCAATTTTATCTGGCCGACGAAATGCTTACTAGCTTCCTAGATAGACCTATTACCCTTGCATCGCGCACCATGTGAATTCTTTACTCTCCTATTTTACCCCTCATTGCCCTTAGCTTAGATGCCATTTGTGCCTCCCAGAGAGTTCAGAAATGCTCCTACCTCTGCTAATTCTCCGTGAGAACCAGTTACTAAAATCTGGACCACCGGGGGAAAAAAAAACCAGAGCACATGACTGTCAGTAACAAGTTGTTCCAATTTAGCTAAATTCAGAAGTTCTTCAACCAGTGTGGCTTCACTTCAGCTTTTTCTTCTTCTACTTCTCCTGAAAGTGTAAATAAAAATTTAAATTATGACATGTATCACTTTGAGTATTTCACACTCTATTCAAAAAAATGCTTTGGAATTAAATATTCTCTTCTGATGTAATCCTTTGATTAGGGCAGGCTTGAACAAGAGAAGACTGAAAGAAAGAGGAAACCTGCTTTATCAGATATTGAGTATTTCATATAATTATAATTAAGTTAGACTAGGTTTGGAGAGATGGCTCAGCAGTTAAGAGCACTGGCTGCTCTTCCAGAGGTTGAGGGTTCAATTCCCAGCACCCACATGGCAGCTCACAAGTGTCTTTAAATCCAGTTCCAGAGGATCTGATGCCCTCACACAGACATACATGCAAAAAAAAAATCACAAATGCACATAAAAATAAACAGATAAGAAAAAAATTAAGTTGGACTATAATTAGAGAGGACATTAATAGAGACAAAATCCTAGAGACAGCACAGGTAATATGAGCAATGCTTACATGTAGTCTAGTGTATGCTAAGTAAGACAAAATTTATCAATAAAGAAGAAATATTCTGTTCAATTTTAGTATTGGGAAGGAAAACACTGTAGGGTGTAAAACAATGACAACTACATCTTTTTAATTAGGTATAAGAATTAATTAGGTATAAGCATAAGAATTAATAAAAAAGAAAAATTTTAAATAGCTTTATCATGCTATCATTGGTAATAAACTATATTACTTATATTATACAAATAAAAAGTTGGTATATTGTACACAGAGCAACACACTTCTAGAATCAACACACCAGAAATATAAATCACCAAACAACATCTCCTTAAGCCCCTTGGTAACACCTTCCACTCACTCCTCCCTGCTCCAGACAAAGATGGATCTGTTCCAAGGCACTATTATTTGCTTAGACTTTCTAAAATTTATGTATACAATCCTACATAGTGAATACATTTTTTGTTTTGTTTCTTTTATTTGATATAATTGTTTTGTGATCCATCTACATTGTCCTATGTATCAAAACATGATCATTTTTATTACTTTAATCATTTCTTGTTTGCCCATTCACCTATATTTTGACATCAGGTTGTTTATAGTTTGTGACTATGCAAATAAAGCTGCTATGTAAATTCATGTAAATATCTTTAAGCAGAAAATTTGCTTCCTTTGGAGCAAATACCCAGAAGAATTTTTAATGCTCTTTGAGATTTGCACCATAAACTCTTTGGTTTTATGATATAAAAATTCAGCTTACAGTTCACAACATGAACGTTTAAGTATTCCCATTCCAAAGAAATAGCATTCAACAATGGTAGCTTCCTAGAAAGGCATTCAGAAATCTGTGTATCAGTTTAGCCCCAGGACAAATAAAATCACTCCATGAATAACACAGATTGTGCAGTCACTAAATGGGAGTTCACTAAGCATTACTTCATAATAAGGAAATTTACTACAAATTTCCTGAAGAAAAGTTCTAAAATATTTTTAATTCATTGAAAATTTTCATGAACAGTGACCCAATAATTCTACTTCCAGGAATTTCTAAAAATGAAATATTTTTACCACAAATTAATAGACGATTGACCTTGATGGCAGCATTACTTAAAAAGTTTAAAATTTTAAGAAAAACTGAATACTCAACAATGGAAAATGGTTAAATAAATTGGGATACATCCATATGATGAAAAACTATTCAAAGAACCTTATTTTTAAAAAGTTTCTTGAGAGAATATGCTTTTTGTAAAATAGTATGTAGCATGCAACACTGTTCTGAGAGATGAGGGATAGGAGAAGTTAGAAGGAGAGTGAGCAAGATGTTAGAAATGACTTTACATGATGGATTGCAGTGCTGACTTCTCCTGCTGTGACAGGGTTCCTGGTAAGAGCAGAGCTGCATTAGCTACTTTTCCTGAGGCTGCCATAAGATGCCTGGCAAGGAGAAAACTTAAGAAAGAGAGGGTTTATTGGGGATCATAATTCCAGGGTACTGTCTAACATGATGGGAGAGTTATGCTGGCTGAAGCTTGAGACACCTGGGCAAGCTTTATCTTCAGTCAAGAAACAGAAAGCAAAGAATGCACATGCTCAGCCTGATTTCTCCTTTTTTGAGATGTCCAGAAACCAGGTGTGGTGGTTTGAAAGAAAAAGGCCCCCAAAAGGGAGTGGCAGTATAAAAAGTGTGACCTTGTTGGAGTAGGTATGGCCTTGTTGGAGGAAGTGTGTTACCAGTGGAGGTGGACTTTGAAAACTCATATATGCTCAAGATACTGCCCAGTGTCTCAGTTCACTTCCTGTTGCCTTTGGATCACAGTGCAAGAATTCTCAGCTCCTTCTCCATCACCATATGGTTATCCACAGCACTGGTTAGTTTTGCTGTCTACTTTCCTGTGATTTACACATAGACCCCGATAGACACATTGCAATGCTGTGATGTGACTTCAGTTAAAGAATGGAATTTGAAACTGAATACTCAGTGTGACATCTATGAGAATAAGCCAGAGCAGATGCCTTCAGAAATAGTGTGGATGTTATCTTCATTTCAATAGCTTTTGGAAAGCTGTTTGTTTCTTTGCTTGCTTGCTTGCTTGCTTGCTTGCTTGCTTGCTTGTTTGTTTGTTTGAGACAAAGTCCCATTACATAGCCTTAGCTGACCTGGAATTCACTATGTAAACTAGGTTGGCCTGGAACTCATAGAGATCTGCCTGACTCTGCCTCCCACTGTTGGAATTAAAGGTGGGATCACCATGCCTAGCTTAGAACTTTCCTAAATAGCAAGGAATCAAAACAAAGGTTCTTCTCAGCATGACATGGCCACTGTGATCACAGTTCTGAACTCACAGCAGCTGCGGTTACCTGTTCTAGAACTGCACAAGACTGACATTGTCAACAATAAGTTACCTAAGTTACCGTGTCTCTCCCTGTTGAACTATCAGCTACTGATGATTCTACCAAAAGAGGGGTCATTGTCTTTCATTATGTACACACGGATATGCCCACTGAGCTTCAATGCCCAGTCTCAAATCTGTGGTTTTCATGACTATGTGAGTCTCAAAACAAAAGAAAAAGACATGAGTGTGAGAAAGGAATTTGTAGGAAAGTGAGAGATTTACAGGGATGGGACGGTAGAGTAACTAGAATGTAATGCGTAAATGAGTCAAAGAACACACTTAATTCATTTTTTAGAAAGTGACACAAACAAGTGACCTTGTACAAAAGAAGACAAAAAAAGGCCTTGATTTGTGACAAGAAATAAGGTAACAGAAAGAATTCAGCATGCTTTTCCTAGCAAGCTCGAGAAATACCACTCTGGTGGCTGCGATGGAGCCAAGGGTGTCAAGCACCTGTCTACCTTGTGGGGGACCCTAGGTTTGTTTCTTGGTGTGATGATGGTGGTGGTGCTAATGATGGAGGTGGTGGTGGTGGTGGTGGTGGTGGTGGAGGTGGTGGCGGTGATGAAGGTGGTGGTTGAGGTGGAGGTGGTGGTGGTAGTGGTAGTGGTAGTGATGGTGGCGGTGATGTTGGTGATGGTGATGGTAATGGTGGTGGTGGGTGGTGGTGGTGATGGTAGAGGTAGTAATGGTGGTAGTTGTGTTAATGGTGATGTTGATGGTGGTGGTGGGAGGTGGTGATGGTGGTTGTGGGGGAGATGCTATCACCAGCATCCCACTTCAGTCATATTAAAGGAGAAACTAGCTTATATAAATAAGAGGAGCCTGCATATAGATGACTTTACCCTTGTTTAGATCCAGAGGTTTGGGGACATTCCCAAATCATTCCCACTCCCCATTTCTAGGCACTGCTTGTTTCTGCCTGGGCCTTACTCAGTGACTATTACTCAAATAGCAAGACCAGATCCTGTGTCTTTCTCTAGTTCTTCTAGAGAGGAGCTTCCCACCTAACAGTGAGTGATGCATTGTGGCCCCATCACACTGCAGGGCTTTTGTTTAATCACCGAATACCCCAGCAAGTCAGTGGCAAAGCCTGGCTTAGGTTAGGTGCCTAACCCTGGGCGCTTAGCATGGCCACGTCAGGGCATTCTTTCCCCAAGGCCTGGCTCATTTGTCTAACTTTCTGTCTGAAGGGAAATGAAGTCAACACATAACTGCCACGTAGGAATACCGGAAGAAGAGTATGACAGATGTCAAGTGGCAAAAACTACCATGTACAGCACCAAACATGGTGCATTACCATCTTGTTGTGCTCTGTGGATGTTGATAGATAATTGCATCTATTTTCAAATAAGGAAGCTGAAAGTCAGGAAAACTCAACTTACTTGTAGGGACCTGACAGCAGTATCCAGCAGAGAGATTTTTAAGGCAAGTGTGTCTGACTCCCTGGCCAAGCACTCTCTCTAAAATGTTTGCCTCTCTTAACCTCCTAATGTCACTATATGTTCTAACAAAGGAAACACAGAGAGGTTCTGTTTTTGTGAGTGGGAAAGCATAAAGAAAGCATACACCAGTTTTAATCCCTTTCAAATTAAGCCCCTGGGTGACAGATTGCTTCTTTGTCCCTGAGGAACAATGTTTTCAGAACAGTTAACAAAGCAAATGTCAAAGTGTGTCCCTCAGGTAAAGCAGTTACTCCTTCCCATCAAAGGCTGCGAGATAACTTGGTAAAGTTCTTGCCACACAAGCGTGAGGGCCTGAGTTTTATCCCCAAAACACACAGGGAAAAACAAAAGGAAAACCTGGTTGTGATGCTGTGAGTTTGTAATTCTAGCACAGGGGAGGCAGACAAAGGCAGATCTCTGGAGCACCCTGGCCAGCTAGCCTAGCCTACTTGGTGAATTTTGAATCAATGAGAGACCCTGTCTCTAAGAACAAAGAACAGCAACTGAGGAGCAATACCCAAGGTTGTGCTCTAACATGTGTATGAATGTACACACACACACACATGAGTATGTACATACACACACGCATACATACACACAGACACACACACACATACACACATGGGGGGAGAGTCACACACTGACACTGATTTTTTTAAGGTTTTTGAAGAGATTGAACACAACCCATGCTTGATCTTTAAAGAATACTCCTGAGAGTACACCAAGAACTCTGAAAAACACAAAGGGAAACACAGGCTAAGTTAGAGCACAGAGGAGAGGGGAAGATGGGATGGTCAAAATGAGAGGGGAATAACCAGCAACCAGAAACAATAGTCTTTGTAGGTCTGGCACTTCCCCAACCACAGGAGATGACCTAAAAGAAGCCTTGGGTTATTTATACCTGCTGAGCGTTCACTGTACCCAGTGATTAAGACTCCAGGACACACTAGATACGGTTATTGGAACCTTAAGATTTCAAGGTTTGTGTTTCCTTAACCTTTTTGTTTCCTGCCCTTGGTTCTGAATGAAAATAAAAAGCAAACTCTTCACCTCTCCATGGTTCCAAGGGGGTAATTCTAAAAATAAATAGGAGCATTTGCTTTTGCCAGGACATTATGTCCCCAGTTTTCTTTCCAGAACCCACAGGACGTGCACGATGCTCTTGAAGTCTGTCCACAGCACACCAAACACAAGGTCTGCCCTGCTGAGTGACTGCTCCTGCCAGAGCTGCATTTGTAGATAATTCCTGCGGAACAACTGCTGGATGAGTCACTTGTAGGCAAACGCTGGCAGAGCCGGGAGATTTATTTAGTGCCATGTAGTTAGCTATTCATTGAAAAGAAGTAAAGTAAAATTCCATACATTTGGGTGAGGTTGTGAAGTGCCTTGAATTGTCAGCATGGAAGCAGAATACAGCTGTGTGAGGCTCTGATGTACTCTTGCCGGGCAGGAACTAAGTCCTTTGAACTAGAAAGAAGAAAAAAAAAAAACAATAAAAAATAAAAGTGTGGCCTTCTAACTCCTTCTATTTTAAAGCACTTTTTAAAAATGTCTTCTCATTTTGAGTTGTGTGTTTGGATTTGTGTATTTGAGGGCAGTGTTCCTGGAGTCCAAGGAGAGCAAGGGATTTCCTGGAGCTGGAGTGACATGTCATTGTAAACTGGGGTATATGTGTCCTAGGAACCAGACTCAGGTTCTCTGTGGGAATATTATTTGCTCTTAAGTGCTGAGCCATCTCTTAACCCTGTGCCTGTGTGACAAACCTGGTAAAGCACAGCCCAGGAATATCCTGTCTTGATGTTGGATTGGGGTCAAATATCATTAGTGAGGATAAGAAACCTGGAGAGTCACAGCCTACTCCATGATCTCACCAACCTGGGTTCTCTGCTTTCATTTGTTTGGCCTCAGTCACTAGTTAGGGACACAAACGTTCTTAACCCCACCTTTCTGAGAAGCGTTGATCTCTTCTGTATTTGTTCCCAACCTCTGTACTTCCCTGTGTCGAGATACAAGTAGACAAAGAATCTTCCAGGGGTCTCTTTGTGAGAGTGTGGATATACCCACAGAAAAGGAAGTCTCCCATATTTCAAAATACTCAGCTTACCATTTCCAAGATTAATTAATTTATCTAGAATTGCTAAATTTTATTGCTAAAATTTATTATGAAATAAAGGATTTTCGGAACTTCTGTAGTGTCTCGTATATAGTACATCATAATGGTGACGATGATGGGAGTGATGGTCAGTAACATAGTAGTGGTGATGAGGATGTGATAGTGTGATCCTCATTGAATAATTAGTGCCTGTAGTAACTGGACTTCCCCGAGTAATATAGCAATTACAGAGAATTATTTTTGCAATTGTTTTTAATGTCTGTCTTCTCTGTTGTGACTGTTAAGGTCCCCGAGGGCAGAAACTATTTCTGTCTTGTTTACCACTGTGTGCCACCAATGTGTCATCTTGAGTCTGGCCAACATATTTAACTCTTTGCTGCATTAATAAACAGGTGAATGGGCAAATGGACCGCTATGGGTTACAGGGGATTTTTCCCTCTGTTTCAAGTTGTAGATTTGCAGAAATAAGCATCGGGACAGATGAGGAATGCTGAACACAGCAGATGCTGTTGGAACCTCGTCAGTTCTGTTGAATTTGGGAATAATCAGCAGAAGCAATTCCAATATTTACTTCTTATATATATTTTTTCTGTTCTTACCATGACATTAGCCACCTCCCTATTTTTCTTAGGTTTATCAGAATCCTAAAAGCTTTCTGAAAAACAACAGAGCATTCATCTCAGTATCTCATTAACATCAACCTTGGCCAGAAAGGCCATGATGGCCATAATTCATCTGAAATAGCTGGGAATTTTCCCTACTGTTTTTCCATAACAGGTGGTTTAGGTTTTATCTGCTTTCTTGAGTGATGTGTGAATTTAAGTCTGACGTTACAGCATTTTCTGAATAGGAGGATGTGCTCTGTGCAGTGGTGAAATTTGTGAATTAACTCAGAATAGAATGTGCAAGGCAGTCACTTGTGTGCACCTGTGGAAACCCTCCCTGGTGACGGGTATTTCCTTTCTCAGCTAAAATGAGAATAGTGGGTTAACATTAAACACACTAACAGCTGAAAGGGGACGATGTGTGTACAGCATTGTTCTGCCTCCCCGGCCTGACCAGAGCAACGCTCGCTGACTCAGGCTGAAAGTTTTATCTGGATAAAAGAAAAAGTGCTGTTGAAATTTTGGCTAGAAGACTAAAAGAAGTTTAATGTGTCATTTACATCATGTCCTGTGTGTGCGTGCATGTGTGTGTGTGTCTGTGTGTGTGTTGAAGATTGTATCCCGGGCAAACACCCTATCACTGAGCTATAGCCTCCGTTATTTCTGTATTTTTTATTTTAAGACAAGGGCTAACTAAGTTGCCTATGCAGGACCCAACCTTGCTATCCCCCTGCTTCTGTCTCCCAGTAGTTTGTCTTATAAACCTGGAACACCAGGTCCTCCTTAAGTTTTGATTTCAGATAAGCAATGAGTAATTGAAAATATTGAATGTATACTATTCAATATTTGGATCATACTTAGAATTTAAAATATATTTGCTAAGTCTGGTCTCATTTCATGTGGCAACCCACTATCATTCCACTCAACAGCCAAAAGAAGCAGCTCCCTAGACCTCACATTTAAGGGATGCTATGTGCAAGATGAATAAAATATCTTCCCCTTTAGCACCTCATTTTCTCTTATGTAGGATCCTCCCCTCACCCAACCACTAAGGTACAATTCCCTGGAGCTTTAATCCCTTTGGAATTTACTTCTCATTTAAAAAGTGAAGTCAATGAGAAAATAAGTGATCATCTCTAAACAGATTTGGTAGCAGACAGAGACTCCCAGAAGACATCTGCAACAAGGGAGGGAGGTGGCAGCCCAATGTCCTGCAAACACATCTCAAACACACATGCGTGTGCACTGTGCTTTGTGATTCTGTCTCCTGGTTGGCTTACACTGGAAATAAATAAATAAATAAATAAATAAATAAATAAATAAATACCAACAAAATACAATCTTATTCTCCCTAATGCATGCCCACTCACTATGGACATGTACATGCACTGCTGATTGTATTCATTTCCATTGCTCAGTGACTTACTTTCTAATGAATTATACATGAGCCTTAATTAATATAAATAATCCATCTAATAAATACTTTATAATGGTTCTTTCCCATTGATAATATTGTAATTGTCATCCAATGGGGAACTTAATGATTTTCTGTAACATTAGGATCATGAACTTAATATGGAGCTGCAGGTAGGCAGAAGCACAGCCAATGAATTGGACAGGCAGACCTGAATTCCAGGTCCTTTAAACCAGTAGAATGGACAGAGAAACCCAGTCAGCATTGTGGAGAAGAGAGTATCAGTATTTTGAAGTTTCAGACAATATTCTCACACCTTGAGATATATTTTTCAAAATCGTGCATTCATAATAGAAATTAAATTATAAACTGTCAGAATATATCCTTAGTACATTTTTGCCCTAAATAGTGTGAATTCACCAAGTCATTTGAATTCAATTTGAAAATAGTGATAGGAAATTCTGTGGTGACTTTTGAAAAGTTAAAGAGTTAGCTGGACATGGCAGGGCACATGTAACTAAGAGACAGGGTTGATGACAGTTTGTGGCAAGCCTGGGTTACAACAGTGAGTTCAAGGCCATAGGCTGGGCTACATAGCAAGACCTTGTCTCAAAAACAAATCAAAAAATAAGAAGTAAAATTAACTATCTAGTTGCAGAAATGACAAAATCTGAGGGAGAACTCCATTGTGTTCCTCATGCAACTTTATCTTCCTTGCTTGCTGTGTAGACACCCCAATTCTGTCAGAAAAGCATTAAGATGCCCCAAGAACAAAAGGACACGTGGGACCTAAGTGGGGAAAAGAGACTGGGTTGGCAGGAGTCGGGGCGTGTCCCCACAGTGTGTCGTCTGACACTGTATATGCAGGTTCAAACTTTTTCCATTTTAAAAAAGAATAAAAAAAGAACAACCTTTTAATATGGGTTTATTTACTTTATAAAACATACTATATAATTTTCATTTTAATTAAAAATATTATATGCACCTAAACAAAAATACTACAAGGCACATTACTTACTTTCTATGAGTTATAAAGAAAGAATTTTCATCCAAAATTCAGAATCTAAACTGGGACGCCAAAAGTACTTTGTTCATTTCTAAGCAATGCTGTAGTGGAATTATCAGTATCCCATGGACATTTGGCCTCTTTGAGGTTCGTCATAGTTATCCAAAACAAACTACTTTGCTTAAACAGAACTGCATGTCCCTGATGTTTGTAAAGAAAAAAAAGCTCTCACTAAGGAAAAGGCTGCACAACATTACACGATGTGTAAAAGACCAGTGTGTGGCTGCTTGTGTGACTGTGTGATGGGCATTATACAGGCTCACACCCACAAACAACAGAGTTTAAATTTTTAAATGCTGTATGTCCTCAAAATTATTTTGTAAAATGATAGTGAAGCCTTATTTATTTAATTCTTTCTTCTAAGAGAGTCTTTCTTTACCTCATTTCCCATCTCTTCAAAATAAGAAGCTATCAGGACAGCAGGAGAAGGCCTCTCATAATCTTTTTAAGTATTAATTTGGCATCACCTGAGGCCCCTCTACAGTTCTCTTCTCTCTTACACTGAGTGCCTCCAACCAAGAGCTGCTTAGACTTAGGAGTTCCCATGGCTCCCCTCTCCCTAAGGTTTGATTCTCTCCCCATCTGGACTCACTCCCAGATTAATTTCCCCAATTATTGCGCTTACTAACTACTACACACAGAAATCTCTTCCTGGTCCTTCTCACCTCGTTCTGTGGCGCATCAGCCGCTCTGACATCCTGAGGTCACTGCCGTGCTCTAACTGCCATTCATTCCAGGTGAAACTGATAGTCCTCTGAGTAATAGGAAATAAAATAAAAGGAAACCATTCATGTGGCCATTGTGATAATACTTTCAGAAGACATAATAGAAGCATTGTGGAAGTGTGGAACTGGTTATCAAGGGAATATCAGATAATTAGGAAGAGCTGTCCAGGAGCTGAGATGCTAATTTGAACAGGAATCTAGGACCAAATAGTTTAGCAAATGAACCAGCATAAGCGAGGGCCCTGAGGCCCATGTGACCACAGTACAGTTTGTGAACAGAGACCCTGCCTAACAATAAATCTAAAAGGCAGGCGGCTCAGGACCACAAAGCCATGCTAAGGATCTGGAACTTTAAATTAAAGGCAGTCCATCCTGCTTTTACTTGCTGTTCTCTGAGAAGCATGTTAATTGACCACAGAGGCCATTTAGACACAACAGGCAGAGCAGCCAGATTAGATCATGTAATACAAGCTGCAATAACAGAAGCAATGTGTCTTAACAAAGAAGGGCACTTACAGCGCCCTCCAGTCGGAGAGGAGAATCCCCCAGATGTCAGAAATGGCATCACACCGCATGGCTACTCTGCTGAGAGCAAAGGCACCCACACTGGATTTTTGCAGTTCAGAAGACAGAGATCCCTGAGTGTGCTGGCTATAGTGCAGACGCTTTTCTGCGTTGAGTACAGTCAGTGTCCTCCGAATTCCTTTCTTCATTCTTTTTCTCTTACTATGTCTGAGCCCTGTCTACTCTCCTTCCCGAACCATTCTAGGGTGGGACATTCTTTGCTGTCTTATGACCATGGTCTGTTCAAAGGAGGAAAGAGAAACTCCAATCTCCTGTTGTCAAACTCTTTGCAGCTGTGTGTTAGTAAGAGCCCTAGAATAAACGTGTTTCTAAGAACTTGACAAAGGGTCAACCGAGAATGCTACCTGCCTAGAGAATGTTCCCAAGATTGTGTTGTAAAGAATTCTCAATGGTTTCATGAAGAAAAATGTTGTTTGTGTGTCTATGTTTTCAAAACAGACTCAATAGGATGTATTTGTATGTTTATGCATACATACATATAAATGCAACGCTAATAAATAAAAGGAGACTGTCCATTTGAGAATGAGGGAAGACAGACATGGAAAAAAATTAGATGTAGAGAATCTAGGAGGGGCTAGGAAGAAAGGGTTGTAATTATATTTTAATTTAAAATGCATAGCTATAAAGAAAAGTATGTAATTAGCTTGAAATTTTTAAATGAGAAAACACCACACTTAACATCCCATACATATGTGTGCTTCATATTAAATCATTTTTTATACTCAGTGACATATTTGAAGCTAAAATGACTGCATTTTTCTCTGTTCTCCTTCTCTGCATTGTTACAAATGGCCGCTCTTTCCATCCTTTCACAGATACTGACATAAGCTAAAGACCTCATGAGCCTGAGTCCTTTGAGGCCAGTGCATAGGCCTTGGAAAATAATAGCGCAATTGTGAAATATTTTCCAACAGATGGCACCAAGAACAGTGGCTTTCTTGCCTGAAAGGATGTCTGGGGACCCTGGCGTGGGTGGTGATCACTTGGCAGCTCCAGGAGTCTGGTGCCTCAGCACCCCTGTCCCTGAAACCCCATACCCATTGCCTCCTCGATGTTCTAGAAAGTGTTCATAAGACGGACTGGCTCCGTGGAATATAGCTCTAAATCTGAGAAGGGAAAGTCATTTCCTCTTAGGAGCCGTGAGCTCAGTCAGGTTCTGGTGTTGGCCATTCCACTCCCCAGGTAGCTTCGCCTTTGCCTCTAGACCCTGAAGTTTCTTTGACCTTAACAGGCAAAGCGCACAGCTGAGAAATGGGGTATACACCCATGACTAACCAGAGTGGGCTGCCTGAGAAATGCAGTATGCACCCATGACTAACTAGAATGGGCTAGAAGGAACTTCTTGCAGGGATTCTCATCGGTACATCACTCTCCTTCATTCCTAAAACATGATACAGATGCTGAGATTTACTGTAATGACCTGGCAGTGTAGTGTGTGCCCATAGCAGACATGAGACTCAATTCATACATCAAGCCTACTAACACAACAGCTCACAGCTAGAAGGAGACATCTCTGAAACTGATTCCTAGATGGTCTACACTCAAAAGACAATGTATTTCACACATAGGAACCTTCTCAAGTCCCAGAACCCCTTGACTGGCCTTTTGGAGCCTGTATATACCGGATTTAGTAGTTCTCTCACTCCATGCCTAATTATTTCCAGGCATTACTTTAGACTCGTGCAGGCTTTCAGTCACCAGGTGCAATTAAACTCATCAATGCATTGAGTAACAGCGGAGCAGTGGCTACTTGTCTGTGTGCCCAGCACCTCCAGGAAATGGCTTGAGTAAGTACCCTTAGGGAAACGGCTTTGTTATAAAAGCAAAACAGCTTGTTCAGTCTGGGACACACCCTCATGCTTATTAGCCTGTGTTGTGTTCTCCCCAGGTCCATGGACACTTGTTCCCCTGAATTCACATTTCTGAAGCAAAGAATCTAGAACTTTCGTATTCTGAGTGCCAGAGTGTGCATGTGTACATGTGTGGTTTTTTTTTTTTGAATCTCAAAAGTGTACCCAGGATACTTTTAGAGATGGTTGGTTACAAATAGCTTCATATTGTGTCCAGAGGTGTACTGTGATTAAAATATAATCACCGTGAATCAGAGCAATTGTGTGTGTGTGCTCGTGCATGCATGGGCACACATGTGTCTGAGTGTGTGCATATCTGTGTGTGTCTGTGTATATATACCTGTGTGTATCAGTGTGTATAGCTGTGTGTATTTGTATGTGTGCAGCTGTGTGTGTGTCTATGTGTATAGCTATGTATGTATCTGTGTGTGTAGCTGTGTGTGTGCATATCTTGTGTAACTGTGCGTATTCATCTCTGTGTGTATATATCTGTGTGTGTATCTGTGTGTAGAACTGTGTGTATTTGTCTTTGGTCTATTTAAGAGCTCTAACTTCGAACAGACTATAATTCAAAACTTAGATTTGTTTTCTGATTCTCTGTGTTGGTCCATTTCTATATAAATGTATTACGTATCATTTTGTCCTTTAGAGCATGGTAACAAAACCACACCATATGGAAAGGTTTGATATACTAGTTGGGATAATGCAGTTTACTGTAGTTCTGGTTTTGTGGCTCATACAGTCTCTTGGTCATGATCTTCATTTACACAGGCTTGTTAGTTAGTTAGTCTTATGCTTTAGAATATTTATATTCCCACTCGGGTAGTCTGATATGTAGTATACTGACCTATCAATCATTTTATTATGGTATTTTGTGAATTAACGTTCACAGAAAAACAGTCATGCTGTGCTAAGGCTTCTTTCTACCTGTTGTCTGGCTAAATGGAACTTTGATCATGAAAAGTCAGAATGGAGCAGATCCTGAACCATATTGTCATGTGCTATCTTGAATCCCCTTCATGGGCAGTTACTGCCACATCTGCTACCTAACACCCTTGTTACTATCATGTGAAACTTTGGGTTTCATATGATACTGTTGGGACCACTAGCTCTCACAACCCAAGGACAGAAAATTCTCAGAGAGCATCTAGAACCTATAGCAGAGATTTCCCCACTTTGCTGAAACTTGCCTGCCAATGAATCTAAAAAGTGCCTTGATTCATGACTTCCTTTTATTCTGTCACTATAAAAACCCCACAAAGACCATTGCTATAGTAGAGCATGGTATTTGGAGTAAAATGAACTCATGTTACCAGGCCCTGACCTCTCAGATTTGACTTGAGAATAAGTAATTGAAACCTATTAAGTATATTATTAAGAAATAATATCAGACAATATATGCCCTAACTGATTTTAGTCAAGAAACCCCTAAGATTGGAAGAGATTATGTAAATGACCCTCTAGGGTGAGCTATATTTGGAGCATAGTTGGTATACTGACAGATTTTTAACCTGTTTAGTGTCTTCAAGAATTTTCAACTTTGGTTTGTTTTATTCTAGCGCTAGCATATACTATGGTCAATAAAGACTGGTCAAGTACTTGAGGTAAGAGGATAGTAGGATCAAAATGTTGGTCTAGAGGCTGTTTGGACTCTTTTAAGTTCAAATTTCAGTACCTTAACATCTGTATGCCTCTCTTTCCCCATCTCAAATTAGAGATGCTGGTACATGTGACCTGAGAATTTAAGATCATGACAGTTAGGGATTGGCATATAACATCTCAGAGTCCAGAGAGAAATAAGGAGGTGGCCCAACAGGGTGGCTAGCCAATTCAGTGTGCTGCCTCCGGAGAAACTTCTTTGGGGCACACCCTGATTCTGGGGCTCCAGCAGTATGAGCCTGTGAATGTTGATTAGCTTCTCGTAACTTCAGTAACTTAACTCAGAATGTATGCGCTATCTGCTAGTTTTGTAGGTCCAGAAACTAGAAATGAGCGCAGCATATAAAACCGGAGGGTCAGCAGCGCTATCATAAAGCCACCTGTGTTCTTGAGTGTGAAAGTTCTTTCTCCAGTCTGTAAAGACTCCTTGATTGTGTAGACTGTCATAATTACTCTGGACCCAGTAATTAGTTAAGAGATAATGTTCCCACCTCAATGTCTTTAAATTTCTATTACATTTATTTTAACACGTATGTGTGTCTGTGTGTGCACACGAGCGCATGCACACACATACAAATGAGCACATGCCAAGGCACATTCAAGATCAAAGGACATGTTGTGGGGCCTGGTTCTCTTTTTACATGATGTAGAAGCCAAGATTAGAACTCAGGTCTTCAGTCTTGATGGCAAGCACCTTTACCAACTGAGCTATCTCACTGGCCTTAAATTTTTTAAAAATAATTAAATCTGTTAAGTTCTTTCTGTCATAAAAAAAAAAACACCATAGTCACAAATTTGGGGGCTTAAGATGGGAGTGTGTCTGGGACTAAGGACTCTGCTCCAACTATTGCATTAGCCTTCATCTTCTCAGCTGTTAAACACGGTCATGGCCGGAGACAGGGCCCAGCAGTTAAGAGTACATACTGCTCTTTCAGAGGACTGGAGATGCAGTTCTAGCCCCTGTGGCAGGTCCCTATCACTCAGCTCCAGGGCATCTGACTCATCTTTTGAACTCCTGCGCACCTGACCTCCCATATGCACATACCCACACAGACACACAGACACAGACAGACACAGACACACACACACACATCGTTTCAATTTTTAATTCATCATAAAATGTGGTGATAACATACGAGCTGTCTCACAGTTCAGATAAGAAGCATAAAACATTACATTAAACAGTTAGTGTTGAGCCTAGTCATACAAAGGAGGCCTTTAAATGTTGGTCATTATTATTAAGTCCTGAAACCTGAGAGGCCCTTTATGCTACATAATCCAGGCCATTCATGTCTGTGTTCACGGGGTGACTCTGCAGGCCTGGACAATCCAGACCGAAGAGAAGACCTTATTCCCAGCAGCTATTCTGCTGCTCTTAGATTCTTGGCAGCCACCAGCTGAGAGCCATGGCTCTCTCAGCAAATGGACTATTTGAAGTCCCCCCCCTCAATTTCAGATTGAATTGTCCTCGTTGGGGGGGGGGGGGCTAGAACTGAGGGCCTTATAATTCAGAAAACAGACCCAGAGCAACAAATAAGGGCTGCTTCTGTTTCTGCCTTCCCCTCTTCACTCCTTTCAGGACCGGCGGCCCTCCTCTAGAAGAAAACACCCTGGTGTGTGAAGTGCCCCTGTTTACTGGGGCAGAGTCTGCGCATGGCTCTTGGCTGCACATGCCCTCGGCCTGTCTCTGCTCTGGGTGACCTAGTTAATGCTGGCCTCTCAACTCATTAACCCTCGGTGTCTAGCGATGGTTTCACTGGGCTGCAACCCCCAGTGGCCCTGCAATGCCTCTGCTGTCTTCTGAGCTCTTTCACGCTATATCAGTTTTGGATATTCAGCATGCACAAAACTTAAATAGGCAAAAGGAAAAATCGTCTACTATTAATTAGTATGATATTTAACCACAGTAAACTGTTATGTGTTGTGTGGATGAAGTAAGATAGATTGAAAATTGTTAAACCCAACATGGCATCTCAGGGATGTCATGAGGGAAGGGGATTGTCATGAGTTCAAGACCAGCCTGAGCTAAAGAGCAAGGCTGTCTCAAAAAAAAATTGCTAAATGTATTTTTGCTAAATTTAAATGTGTTTTTAAAGGTTTAAATATGTGTCTCTCTATCTGTGTGTGTGTTTCTGTCCATGTATGTATCTATCTCTGTCCGTGTATGTATCTATCTCTCTGTGTGTGTCTGTCTCTCTATCTCTCTTCCTGCCTATCTATCTGTCTCTATCACTCTGTGTGTGCGCGCGCGCGTGTGTGTGTGCGTGTGCGCATGTGTGTGTGCGTGTGCGTGCATGCATGTGTGTGTGTGTGTGTGTGTGTTTAGGTCAGAGGACAACTATGTACAGTTAGTACTCTCCTTCCACCTTTAACTAAGTAGCCTAGTTTGTCTGACAAGCACCATACGTGCTAAACAATTCCCTGACATCTTAAATGTGTGTTTATTAAGAAACAAAGCAAGAGCCAAGTGTGTTGGTGTGTGCTATTCATCACAGCACTCAGAATGGAGAGGCCAGAGCATCTCTGTGAGTTCCAGGCCAGCTTGGACTACATAGTGAATTCCAGGGCAGGCAGAGCTACATAGTGAGACTCTGTCTCAAATGAGATGGCTCATCTAGTAGATAAAGATGCTTGCCAAACCTGGGATCCACATGGCAGAAGGAGAGAGCAGGTTTCTGAGTTGTCCTCTAGCTTCTACATGCATATTATAGCATGCACCTCCACCTTCCTCTCTCTTCCCCTTCCCCTCCTCCTCCTCCTCTCTCTCTCTCTTTCTCTCCTCTGTCTCTCTCTCACTCTCCCTGTCTCTGTCTCTCTCTTTTTCTCTCTCCCATGCACATGCACACACACTAAATAAACAAAATATAATTCTAAGAAATTACTCCTACACACGAGGATTTGTAAAAGTTACACTTTAAAAATAACTGTTCAGACCTAAGTAGATTTTTTTGAAGCATGCAGCTAGATTAATATGCAATAAGGAAGAGAATTATAAAGAACCAGAGGCACGTACACTCTATGTGTTACTCTCCTTACCCCTAGCTGGACACCTGTGTCCTTCCTTTGGGACGGTTCTGGATCTGTCACTACACAAGGACAGGCTAACTGACACCCCACCTGTCTTAAGCCTCGTCTTCCATTTCCCCCCATTACTCTGGCCTCACAGCCAGCTCTGTGTGCAGCCTCTGAGGGGCACTGTCCACACCAGCCTCCCCAGAAAGCACACAAAAACATTCTCTCTTCCTTCTTCTGATGACTCAAAAGCACCATCTGTTCCCTGCACGTGTCTGGGCCAGGAATGAAGATGGAAGCAGCTAAATTAGTTCTATGGTGAACTTCTTCTTTTCCCCAAGGAAACTTGTACTTTAGAGAACATGGGGTACATTTACCATCATGAAATTTTAAGGAATAGCTCGACCTTATGAAGCATGAAATGCAGCCGTTTGAGAGTTTTCCACTTCCACAACTTGACCCTCAAACAAAGAACTACTCTCTCTCTCTCTCTCTCTCTCTCTCTCTCTCTCTCTCTCTCTCTCTCTCTCTCTCTCTTCGTATCCAAGGTCTCCAGGTGGATGCAGGCAGCTCTATGCTCTGAAAATTGTCAGCAGGCTTCTGCCTCAGACTGTAGGACTTCACGGGTGCCACCACTCTGTTATGTTCCTCTTGATACTTCTCTTTTCTCTCTGCTTACCTGATGCTTCTCAAGATGAAAGTCGTCAAGTCTGGGGAGAATTTGGTTTCTATTCCCTAACACACACACACACACACACACACAAGAAGAGGTGGATGAGAGAGAGAAGGAAAGGATATATATATATATACATATACATATACACATACATACATATATGAAGAACTAAGTAAAAGAACAAGCAGTAAAGAAAAAAGGGTTGACTTATAAAGTGAGATTAAAGTGCAAGGAAATGGAAGATGAAGGGGAGAGATGCTGAGGAAACAAGATGGGTGCTCACGGGTCTTTCTCCTTAGCAAAGACGCTTCATGCACGACCCACCAGCACCATCCTATCCATCTGCCTCGGGCATCCACTAGCACACGCTTTAGGTTTGACTTCAGCTCATTTCAGTGTGTCCTGCAGGCAATGCCCCTGTGCCACTAGAAAACAAAGGCATCTCCCTGAGCCTCATTTCATACAATTCCAAATTGAAGCTTACGAGATTCGAAGTGCCTCTAGTTCAACATAGCATTTTAAGCTGTAAATTGCCCAAAAGGGCAACTTCTAACGCTGTAGACCATAGTTTCACCTTGGTAAAATAGGACTAATCAAGCCATCAGACTTATGTGCGCTTGGTGACACTACCAGGTACCATTGCTTGGTTAGCTGTTTTCGTGAAGTGACAATTGTTTTAAGTAATGATGGACTACTATCATTGCTATTATTTCTTCTCCTAATAGAAGTCTGACTTAGCGTCCTGCTGCAGGAAACATACACTTTCCTCCCTCCTCCCTTTGCTATGGCTCACACTTTGTACCACCTCCACCATAATAAAAGAGCAGAACAGGATCTGGGAACCTCTCTTGGTGAGTACAGTCCTTGCTGAGCGTGAATAAAGCCTTGTTTGAAAACCCTGCACCACACAAACCAGACAGACTGAGGCATGCCTGTTATCCCTGGGAGTTAGAGATGAGATGATCAAAACAGGTTGAGGCTCACATGGCCTGCAAGAGCCTCTTGTCTCAAACAACAAAAGAACAAAATATGAAGAGCACAGCCTCCCTGGGCTGCATGCGCAGACTCAGATCTACCCTCCTCTTAGCATTCACTCACTTTACACTCTGTCTCCTGCAGGAATCATTCTCCCAGAAGTCCAGATAGCAATTAGCCCAGAGCAGCACTGGGGTTTTTTGTTTGTATTTTCTTCAACATATTAGGAATGATAAAGGGAGGATCTAATTTTTCCTACTAGTATTTTCTAAACAAAAGAGCAAACCCTATTAGTGTCAAGAGTCGTGTTGATAACGTACATCCTTTTGGATCTTCCAGATATTCACTTCTGCCTGACATGTGACTGACTATTGGGCTTCTATATCCAAGGACTCTGATCCCTATAACATGAGAGGCCCCTTGGCCCTAGCAGCCCCATCTAGCACTTCCCATCTTCCCACAGGCAGGTGCTCTGTCATAGGCTCCGTAGAGTTGGCTGTATCATTTCATTGCTAGTTGGTACTCACAGAAAATAAAAAGTATCTTTAATCCTCATCAAATGTTGACTTCCTTGTCCTAAAGCAGTCCACGCAAGGACCTGTCTCCTTTGTCTATGGACATGAACATCTCTGTAGGGTGAGACTCCATACCCTTTTATCATCCCATTGAAAAGACTAAGTCCTAAGAGAAATTAGAGACAAGATTGTGTAACATCTCCAGCCAAATTCATTGGTTCTGTTGCAATCACTTTGCCAGAAAACTAAATTTAGCCTGGTCACTTGAAAAAAATAGAAGTATCATTCTTAAAGCTTTTTGGAATATTTTACTTCTGGATTCTGTATAAATGCAACATAGTCCCATCATAGTGAGATGCACAGAGTTTAAGACTTCAGCTGCAAAATTTGAAATTGGCTTGTTGATAAACTAATGAAAATAATCTAATTTCATTTGTGTGTTTTCATTTATTAGATATTTAGGAAAAATAATTAGAGGTGTGTTTAAGAGTAGGGACATTGAATACCAAGATGAGAAAAGAGCAGGCAATTTGACAGTCGTCATTTCCCAGTTCCTGTGCAGAAGGTGAAGACTGAACAATTCATGCTGTGGATATAGCACAAAGGCTGTCTGTCACCCACCGTCTGAAAACCACTAGGTTCAATTCCCTGTGCTGAAGTTTTCTCTAAAGGTAAAAGCAGGGTCTATTGGCACAGGTCTCACAAGACAGCAATCCCAATCCTCACAAGACAGCAAGCTTGAGGTCAGCTAAGCTACACAGCATGCCCTGACTCTAAAATAAATAAGTACAGAATCAGTTCAAAACAGTTAGCAGTCCCACAAGAAAGACAAGGACGTCTTCATCATTAGGTTCACACATCAGTACAAAATAGGCCAATTCCTATGACATCTTCACTCATGAAAAACATAGACACAGACCACAAAAATTCTCTAAGGCACAGGTCGTCTGAAAAGGATCTAAGGTCCCAAAGGCAGCCTCGCAGCAACGGGTCAGAAGACTTCTTCCTGCAGTAATCTCCCCTTGGGGAGCCTTGAATTCCCTCTGTTTAACCTCACCCAGGGCTCCTGGGTCCTTCGGAGACATTCTGGAAACCGAATTTCACATGGAGGTGTCTGAGTTTTAACATTCTTCCAAAAGCTTCCTTTGACCTACGCCAGTTTGTACCCAGCCCCACTCTACAGGCTGTACTGCTAAAGGGAACCGGCATCCTCTCTTGCCAAATAAAATTAAATGAAACCAAATAAAAAGCCCTCCTGAAACATCTTGTGCACCCTGAGTACAGAAGGTTCCTTCCTGACTCAAAAGATAGAGAGTAATTCTTTCTAGAATGAAAATGGCCTTCTTGCTTTTACATGACATTTTCTAGTTTGTAAAGCCTACCTCTTTAGGAGCCTGTGTCTATATGTGTGTATGTTTATGCATAGTTACATTCCCCAAAGGAAGTACTTATCTTCTCCATTGACTCAAGGTACATTTCACAAACTCTTATGAAGTACAAAAGTAGATTGCAAAGTAACCTAAGAATGCTACTCTAGTATACAAATAAGTTTATACTCAAATTCAATGAGCATCCTATTTCTAGTTCAGCCTGTTACCAGGGTTTTTAAGGTGAAAACTCTTGCTCAGGTAGTCCCAGCAGGATATGCTCAATCACGGTCCCCAACTGGCCAATTAAATAGACAAGTAATAGTGGAAATCAGCTGGAGATTTATGTAATATGGGAAAAGGGACACAGAATAGGCTAAGTGACTTGAAGCCTATCTGTTCAGAGTGCCCAAGTGAGGTTTAAGTTCAAATCAAAAAGAAAAGTATGAGCTGACCCTGAGGGCACGAAAGCAGGAGAACTGGCTCCACCCCTTGCAAGGGGTGAAGTAGCCAGAGCAGTTCAGGAGAGCTCACCCTGGTGGTGTGGACCAAGGAGAGCTGGTGTGCTAACCAACCCTGCAAATACCTAACCCCAGAACCAGGGTGATGAGTTGGCCCAACCCAATATCCACCCACCATCCGTGATCTGCATGAAGGGGATCAGTCCTGCAGACACAACTGCAGGATCTCCATGACACAGGGCAACAACAGGATAGCTAAGGGGGTCCCAGTGAGGGCCCAGCATTGATATTGTAGCAGAAACCAGAGGCCTCAAGCCAAATCAATGACTCTTTGCAATACACACTTGCAAGTAAAGATGTATGGACAAAGGGGTTACTGTGTGACTATCTATCTATCTATCTATCTATCTATCTATCTATCTATCTATCTATCTAACTATCATCAATCTCATCTGTCAATCTTGTATTATTCACCCATCAATTATCTATTTGTCTGCGATCTGTTATCTATTTTCTATCATCTATCTTATATCTATTATCTATTCATCTATAATTTATCCATCTGTCTACCTTCCTACCTACCTTCCTATACACCTATCTACTTAGGAGACACAATATACTCCTTTAGTGTAAGGGCCAGTCAGGAAGATTCCCAGCAATTTGTTCTATCTGAAATATCCTATGTAGTGATTCTCAACTCTGCTACCCATCAACCAAGTCCAGTGACCTTATCCAGAGTACCAGTCTTTTGAATATGGAATGTGGACATGGTGAACACTTGGACCTTTCAGATGCACCCCAGACAGTTTGGAAACACAGCTAAAGTCTGAAAAATGATGTTTAGAAACTGCACCTGCTAAACTATATTGCTGCCTCACTTGGGCCCATAAGATACTCAAAACAGAAATAAAAAATCTTCAAGCCTCTGTTCTCACTCTGTCTGTCGTTAGATGAAAACACAGAGATAAGCCTCTCTCCTGAAGTTCTATTTGAGTCATTCCAAATTTCAAGAAAATCCTGGCCTCATACTGTAGAGCCCATACTCCATATGAGGGCAGTCATTCATAAGAGCAAGGGTGTACCTTCAGCCAATAATGAATGAAAAGTTCTATGGGCCACTTTGTGAGATAGACAAGGACTGAGACAATGACGGGTGGGACCATTCTTTGGCCAGATTCTGTAGATTTGATTACTTTTTGCTTTTTATTTAAACTTTCTTTCTTATTTATTCTATGTGTCTTTCACACCATGAATCTTAATTCTACTCATTTTTTTTGTCCCTTCATGTTTGCCCTTGCAACCTCACACCTCAAGAAAAATAAAATTTATGAGAAAAAAAAAGAGGAAAAATCAATCTTGTCATGGAAGCTGTAGTATGACCCAGTGAGATAGGTAGGTGGGTGGGTGGGTGGATAAATGATAGGTCCATCACGCATTTGTATTAACCACAGTATTTTCTGTAGATAAAGGCCTAGGGAGGAAGCACAGTTCCATGTGGACTCAAGAAAAAGTTCGGAATACTTTTTTATGTTGACACAGGTTAGGACTCGAACTTAAATCTGAAAAGGTTCTATGAGAAGCCCTCATCACCACAGTGACAACAGGTGTTTATATGGCACCAATTAAACAACCAGAGGCGGAAAGGAGCTAGAGATGGGCTGTGTGGTTATTAACTCCCGGATGGCAATACGGCGTGATTGCTGACCCGAGCATTTTTTCACCCACCTGGAGCAAAAGGAAAGGAAATAAACTGTTGGATGAGTTTAATATAGTGATATAAAACCCACAGTCTTCAAGCACTTGCTAAAGAGGAGCAAGAGCAGGGGCGAGCCAGACAGCTCTGCAAACACTGCAGGCTTACGCAGCTCTCAATTGTGAATGTGAACTTGTGTGTGATCTGGCGTGTTTACATGTTTCTGGGGTTACATAAACTTGAACGCCCAGGATTGTTTTACTCTCCACAGCTTTTTCCAGTCTAACAATACTTTCCAACAGGAGGCAGCCATTAAGAAATAACGCGCAAAGGCAATTCCCAGAAGATTTCAGAGGTCTGGGACTCTGTTCTGCTAAGTTAGCCAGTCTTAGTATATTCGTTTCAGCTTACCAATTTCAGGAAATCCTAATCTGCATCACGCAGAAACATCACGAATGCTGTTACCGGCAGCTGGACCCATGCAAGCCTAGGAATTTTAAAATTAAGCACAAAATTTAAATGAAGTTGATGATTTGCCCTGAGAGAAACCGTGCTATTTAACTTTGCCTGCCTGAGTCTCAAGATGTCCCCCCCCCCATTTCCTCTCAAGGTTGTGATTTTTAGGAAGTTGTACAGTGTAAGACACCATCAGTTTAAGTTGTTCCTCTCAAACTTCTTATCTATTGTGTGTAATTAACAAGTATTTATTAAGGATGGTGTTGAATTTGAGCGATGCTTGAGGGTGTTGCATTGCGGTGGGAACTTACACCCACCATGCTAAAATACAATTTGTATTTCTTCTAACATTTCACCTCTACAAGTGTTATTTTTATACATTTTCAATTAAATTTGCTCTTTGACAGTTGGTGCACACATAGACTGCATTCTGTTTGCTCTCACCCACGCCCCTCTTGAGTGTCCTCCCGTTCTTGTCATCCCCCCCCCCTGCTACTTTCCTATCTTTTTGTTTAGTGACCCACTGATTTTAACCGTGACCATCTGTATGACCATGGGTTTGGAACTGGTCATTGGTAGGCTCTCTGGGTTACAACTAAAGACAGTGGCTGTCCTTCCCCAAGAATTCATCAGTTGTCCATAGATCAGCAGGAGAGTGTGCGGCCCCTTGAGCCCCTTTGTGATTGGCTGTTGACAGGCAGAGTCTTGTGCAGACCCAGCCAATTCAGGCATTCAGACTTGCCATGAGACCATGTATACATGGGCTGCGTCTTGCCTAGAAAGCAGCATTTTGTACTCCTTCTCCTTGTATAGCCTCTACTTTACTTCTTACTGGGTCCCAAGCTGTTTGATGCTTCATTTCAAAGCTCCCCACAGATACAGACTGTTGGGGCCCTTCTTAACACATTGTAGTTTCCTTAACTTTAAAACTAATTAGCATAGATTAATCTAATAAAACTAGGCTTTGTTTTGGCATACCATGCCTGTATATAAGATACTGTGACAATATGTAACCCTCTAGTGCCCAATCTTGTCCCTACTACCAACTTCCACTATTCCCCTTTCATTTTCATGTCTTTAAGAACAAAAGTCTAAATTCCACACCTGAGAGAAAACATAGAGTATTTATCCTTCTACGTCTAGATTCTTTTGCTTAACTTAACAGTCTCCAGCTTGTTCATTCTTCTGCAAATGACCTAACACGATCCTCTTTATTAATAACACTCCATCATTTATCTATGGCACATTTTCTTTATCTGCTCATCTGTTGATGGGCACTGTCTTAGTTAGGGTTTCCGTTGCTACAGTGAAACACTATGATCAAAAAGCAAGTCTGGGAGGAAAGAGTCTATTTAGCTTATACTTCCATATCACAGTTCATCACCCGAGGAAGTCAGGACTGGAACTCAAGCAGAGTAAGAACCGGAGGCAGGAGCTGACACAGAGGCTGTGAAGGGTGTTTCTTACTGGCTTGCTCAGCCTGCTTACTTATAAAACAGAGGACCACCAGGTCAGGCATGGTGCCACCCACAATGGGCTGGACCCTCTCCAATCAATCACTAATCAAAAAAAAAAGCCTTACAGTAGTATCTTATGGAGGAGGATTTTTTTTTAATTGAGGTTCCTTCCCTTCAGTTAACTCTAGCTCTGTCAGCTTGACATAAGACCAAGACTATCCAGCAGAGGCACCAAGGCGAAGGGTGAGTTTGTCCACACGAGTCTTGTTCTAAGACCCTGAAGCATGCAGCTAATTGAACCCTTCCCGTAACCACACCTACTCTCCTGACTACTCAATCTTTCTCCCACTTATCCTGATAGAGTCACCTTGCCAAAATCTAAACCTCTGTGTACGAAGTCTTCTTAAGCCTTGAGTGGTACCCTGGCTCTCTCCTGTAGGACGGAGGCCCCATTCTGGTCTAGACATCAGACTGTCCAAATCTGAGGCCGCTTCATTTCTCTGCATCTCCGCTAACACTTGCACACAGAGATGCTGCCTAATTCCCAGTTCCCCCGCGTGCCATACCCTCTAGAAGTCTATGTGCTCTCCCACGATTCCTTCTAACTGTAATCATTTTTCCTGAACTCTTCCATCTTTAAAAAATAAAAAAGTACTGTTTGTTTTTTATCCTCTTATGCTAGAATTGCCGATTCTTTGATGTCATTCTCAGACCTCATAAATAAGCTACCACTTCGAGCAGTGCATGCTTGCATGTGACATATATTACACCAAGCTATAAATACTTACTTGGAAAAAAATTTCCGTTTCTAAACAGGGTTCTTAAAAAGCACAGAGCTCCATAAGGTCACATCTTTTTAATCTTTTGATCTTAGTAGACTATGAAAGTGTCTGAAAACTTACAGCTTCTTTTCAAATATTTTCTTTGGGTGGTTTTACTGGGGCTCGTGGCTTGCAATCATCCGTCGTGGTCGGAAGACATGATTGTAGGAGCAGGAGACAAGTGCTCACTGTCCGCAGGCAGGAAACAGAGGGAGATGAGTGTTGGAGCTCCTACTCTAGGAGTGTTTCCTAGTCAGGGGGTGTGGGTTAGTGAGTGAGGGCAGCAGGTACCTGCGTAGTCCTGGGAACTGAGAGTTAATCGGGAGCTAGCAGAAGGGACTCCTCATTCTCTTACCACGCTAGCTTAAGTTTGTGGGTATCCCATCTACAAGGAGAGACATCAATTGAACAAGTGAGCCACACCTCGTGGCAAACAATAATACTGTCCCTTCACCTCTACCATATAACTTTGGATAGCTGTTGTTTCACTAAAATTCATGAAAACTAGAGATCCTTGCCAAGCTCCATTGCTTTCTGAGCAAAATTGCACCCTGTAGACGCACTCAGAATAATCTCTTCTGAGGGCCTTGCTGTTCTGTTTGTAAGGTGACAAAAATGTGGTGGAGTATTACAGTGTCACTTCCTTTGGTAAGTTAGACTGGAAGCTGCGGAGTCCACAATGGTGGTCCTCACCTATCTGATACTTGAACATACTTCAAGAGCTGTCCCCGCTGAGGGGCTCGGGAGACGGCTCAACCAGTAAAGTGTTAGCTATGTGAAGGCCTGCAATCCCCTGCACTGATATAAAATGTCTCGTCATGTGGTGGCACCTGTGTCTCCAGGACTGGAAAGGCAGAGACACTCTAGACTCAGTGGCCACCATTCTAGACCGACTGGCCAGCTCCAGCTTCCCTGAGAGAACCTGTCTCAAAGGATATTGTGGAGTGTGATCAAGGAAGATAGCAGTAGAGAGAGAGAGTCCCAGACATCTCCCACTGAATCAGTCTGAGATAGAAGCTAGTATGCCCATTCCTTCCTTGGCTGTAATGACTGAAGAAAGTGAAGATTATCAGTTTAACCTGGCTTGATGCTTCCTGTGAAATCTGGAGATAATGAGAGGCACACCGTTGGCCTTTTCTCTGCTGCTGTATTTCTATGCCTCCTAAGATATAACACCAATGAATTTTCCCTCATAAGGTCTATGCTTTACCTTAGAAATTATTAGCAATTATTGTGTAGCTTATGGTCCTTTTATGAGTGAATTAATAACAACAACAAATGTGGTGATGAACAAACCAGAAGCTGACACTTACGGAGTTTGCAACTTTTTCAACTATTGCATGACATGATTTTGCTTAAAATTTTATAACCCTGGATTTTGATAAACATAAATAAATTTGTTTTCCCCTTTTTTAGATAATGACCCTCTGAAATGATTATGGTTTGAATTTCATTTTTCTGTGCTAGATTTTGGAAGTATAATTTGAATGTCTATTTTGTGTAAAAAAAAATATAACTACTCTTTCTCACCTCTCTTTTTTTTACCTCTCTATTTTTTGTATTCCCTTTCATTCATTTCTTCAGTAACACTGCTGCCTGTAAAGAATCTTAAAAGAATGAGATTACTATCCTCATCTCACTTCAGAAAAGCACAGTTAGCTTAGAAACGAACATTTCTGTGCAAGTGAGTGGTCTAGGCAGTCAGAGCAATGACCTCAAATGCCACTCTTAACCTCACAGATATGCTCAGTCAGTCCCAGCCTGCATTCCTTCATGTTTATTCTAACGTTCTTCCCATCCTGTCCCAGCACATAGACAGATACAGGAATGTACCGCTGGCTCTGTTCCCTGCCCTCCCGCTGCCTCCCTTCTATTTCTGAGCCCTTGAAATAAAAACTGGGAGCTATATCCGGATGACTTGGTGCATGTCAGGTGTTACCTACCCACTTCCTCTACAGTGAAGGATATGGGATGCGAATCAGGAAGCAAAAGTTCTTCAGATCGCTACGAGTCAATAATACCTGCTCCTGTACCCCTTTGACTCTAGAGTAAGCAATCTGCAGGGAGGATCTGTGATTCAGCAGCTGTTTCATCCAGGGTCCAGCGCAGTGCACTTCCTGGAGGGTAGGTGGTCCAGGCCAAAGCTCTGGGGAACAAACACATCATCAAGAGGAAAGCTTTGTGCACTACAGAGGTTCAGAATCAAGGTCGTCATAGAGTTGGGGTTGATTTCAGAGTAAGACACAGCTAGACGTAGACCTGAGACTCACTACAAATTAGGGAGACATGAACAAAACTCTTTTTAGGAAGGGCAGGACCCATCCAAAGAAAAGCCAAAGATCCATGCAGGCATGGCATGTGTTCACTATGCCTGAGAATCAACATGGAAGGTGTGATGGTATACCCGCATATGTCTGTGTACAACACTGATGGTTGAATTAAAGCCAGACATGGCGGTATACACCTGAGATCCAGGCTCCTCAGCACCTGAGACACTGGGAAATGAAGATCAGCCTTGGCAACTAGCAAGACTTCATTTCAAATCAGGATGAAATATCTGAGGATGTATTTCAATGGAAGAGCACTAGCCTAGCATGTGTAAGACCCTGGGTTCATTTCTTTAAAGTTTAACCAGATACAATAAAAATCAAGCTCGTTGACTCATAAATTCTCAATACTTATAATAAAGCCATCCTTGTTACTAAATAACGTTTCTATTAATTTTCTCATTATCTTCTTCCTCGAGTCCAATTTTCTACCCTCTGTCTTAGTTGTTTTTATTTTAATAGCATTTTTTTTAAAATGACCTACAGGAGATGACAGCATGGTTGAAGAAAGAAACATGAACCCAAACACCTGCATCAAATAATTATGTACAGGAAAACTATTGTAAGTTACACTTAAAGATTAACAATAGAAATTCACCTGCTTCTACACTGAGACTGTGGCTATACAAGGAACAAGCAGCAGGAGCGACCCTGGAGTTCTGGGGTTCTGCATCCTTCATTCACGAAGTCCCTGAGTCCTCATCTGCTGCATGGGAGCCGAGAAATGTGGTCTCTAATCTAAATAGGTAGCTTCAGAATTGTAAGAGGTACTCGACATGAAGTAAACCACCCACCATTAAATAGGCAATTAAATACGTGTTGTTCTAGTTACTTTTCTATTGCTGTGGTAAGACACCATGACCAAGGAAACTTATAAAAGGAAACATTCGTTTGGGCTCAGAGATCTAGGGAGTGAGAATCCAAGCTCTTGAGGCAGGAACCATGACAGCAGGCAGGCTGGCCTGACACCAAAGCAGTAGCCGAGAGCTTATATCTGATCCACAAATAGGAGGGAGGGAGAGATGGGGGAAGGAGAGGGAGGGAGGGAGGGAGGGAGGGAGGGGGAGAGGGAGGGAGGGAGGGAGAGAGGGAGGGAGGGAGAAAGAAAGCTAACCTTAAATGCTGTGGGCTTTAGAAACCTTAAAACTCATGATACACCTCCTCCAACAAGGCCACACCTCCAATTCCTTCCCCCCCCCAATTCCACCAAGTAGAGACCAAGTATTCAAGTGTTCGAGCATATGCTTTATAGGGGGACCATTCTCATTCAAATCACCACAATGGCTGTATTTAGTTATAGCATTTGGGTCATATGCTGTTTAGTAATTTTTATATTAGTATAAGCACCAAAACTTACCAAGCTAGGATTAGCTGGTTATGGTCAGTGGTAATGTCAACCAGACGGGTCTGAGGGGTTGCTGTATGTCTGTGGCAGAGACAAGCTTATTGCAAGCAATCAGACTTCTTATCCCCTTATCAGAAACAGAATATAACTGTGGTTGCTAGGAAGAATAAATACAATTGTAGTTGCCAGGATACAATGACATTCGCAAGCCGTACAAGGTACACAAGGTTAATGTCTAAGACTAATTGTCCAGCCAAGCTTCTGAATGCTCTGCTGACTTCTAGGGAATGCAGAGATACACAGGAACCCTGAATGTGTCACTGTCTGAGGGAGTGCCTCGGTTTCTCAGAAACTAAAAGGCACACAGTGCCCCAGGAGGCACAGACTCTAACCTGAAAGACCTGTGATCCCATGCCTCTCCAGGCAGCTAGACCAGGTCAGCTCCATGGTTCCCCTCATGTTAGGAAAGAAAACATTTCTATCCCTTTCAACAACTATATGACGTATGGAAGTATGCACAGTAATCTAAATGAATGATATATTTTATTTATAAATGTATAAAAGTATAAAGGAAATACGTTTGTGTGTGGCTTATGTGTTTTAGGGGGTCCATATGGAGGCCCTAAGTTGAGATCAAGTGTCTTGCTTCAGGAATCCCCTGTCTCTATTTACCAAGTAATGGAAATAGAGGCAACAGTCAGGCCAGTCCTGCTTTCATTGGGTTCTAAGGATCCCAATTCTTCAAGGTCTTCATACATACAGGTCAAGTGCCTTACCTACTGGGCCACCTCCCCAGCACCCAGTACTCTGAAATAAACAAGTTCAAAGGATGATTTTTGTCTGTGGCCCAAGTGCATTTAATGTGCTTACCTTTAATGGCTGTCTGCCTGCTTAGCATGAGACTGACGTATGCTGTCACAATTTTGTACCACAGAATGATTGAAGATAGCGGGAAAAGAGGAACCACCATGGCAGAGAGAAGACAGCTGTTTGCAGAGATGAGTGAGTATGGAACTTTTAAGGAAACTCCCTTCACTCTTCATTGAATATTCATGGGAAAGTCAGAAATAACCATGTAGTCCTGAGAGCATCTGGGTTTCTCCGGAAAATCCCCAGTTCCTTGCATAAATATGCACTTGGCCGTTTCGGCTTCTTGTTAGGTGAGAATTAAATTAGTCGGGGACTTATAATCTGATTCTCACTCTGTATTTCATACATTAAAAAATTGTTTCTGGATCTGTATATTTACACCCGAACAGAAACACCTGATGGCGTTGCTCAGCGTTGACTTTAATACAGTCCACTGGGATCTGAAGTCCGCACTCCCTGGCCAAGTGGCTGCCATAACATAAAAGCAGTGGAACACATCCTTGATGTCTTCCCTGGAAATGATATAATACATTTACTAAGTGGGCATGCTGACCAAACTGGACCAAAGAAAGGTAACACTGTAAGCGGTCATTTGGTCCTCCTTTGGAAGGCAGTCTGTCTCAAAACCATTAAATAAAAGGCAAAGGCTGAGAAAGATACGAGCAGTCGGGGTGACAGAGGTTAGGAGCCACAAACGCTGGTGGTGTTTCTATGGCTCGCCTGTGGATGCTCATGACGGTTGCACGGCTGCTGCTGGTGGCATCTCCCTTACAGACCACTTGGTTGTTCATAAAAAGAGGAGAAACATCCTTCTCAAATTAAATGTTATAAAGGGAAACATTTCAGTTCTCTTGTTCTGTGAGTTTTGTTTTTTAAGAGTGCTCAGGAATGGCTTGTAAACTCCTTCCCTCAGGAAGGAAAAGGGACAGGAAAAAAGGTACACAGAAAATGGGATATGATTGGCAGAAATGGTAGTTGGGAAAAAAGTTCCCGGTAATAAGGGTGAAGGCAAATCATTTCCCAATCATATGCCGGCACTCCTGCAGTGTTGTAAGTAGCTGAAGAGAAGTAGAATTGACGTGGGGACTTCTAGACATCCGCTGGACTTCTGTATGTACAGAGGGCTTTTTTGTTGGTTTTTTGTTTTGTTTTGTTTGTTTGTTAGTTGGTTTGTTTTGTTGTTGTTTTTTCTTGTTTTTGTTTCTGAGACAGGGTTTCTCTGTGTAGCCTTGGCTATCCTGGGACTCAATCTGAAGACCAGGCTGGGCCTCGAACTCACAGGGATCCACCTGCCTCTGCCTCTGCCTCCAGAGAGCTAAGATTAAAGACGTGCACAACCTTAGAGTCTTCAGTGTCTGAGGGAGTATCAGCTGCAACTCTCCAGTATCTCCTGCTGTCATTTGGCACTGACATCCTTACTTCTGCAATACTGAGCCCCAGGAACTGCAGCTTTTTAGTAGGCACGCATCTGGTTATGATCTGCCAAGGTCTTGGTTAGACCAGAGGAGTAAATTTTAATAAACTATTATACTGCTATCAATGATGTGTTACATCTTTCAAATTTTCTATAAAAAACAGATATTTTATATTATCCCCATCAAAAAATAAATAATTAAATAAGTAATGGGATATTAGTTAGCTAGTCTAAATCTTTCTACATGGATCAGAACAGCATAGTGTGAACCACATATAAACAGAATTATTTTTAATTAAAAACAAAGTTTTTAAAGGAAAAATACCTATTTGCATAACTAAAATACCAGGGGGGAAGCTAAAGAGCAATATCTTTGGTGGAGAAAGCTTGCCTTAACTTCTGAGCAAACTCCATCATCAGCAAATATTCTACCAGACACAGAAAAATTATTAATATTTTCTATAAAAAAGAAAATATGTCAAATCTTTTAATTTGCTGTAGGTGGAGACTGCTTATTTGTTTCTGGCCACCCAAGACCCGAATAATCACACAAAAACTATATTAATTACAACACTGTTCAGCCTATTAGCTTACGCATATTTCTAGCTCACTCTTACTTCCTAAATTAACCCATTTCTATTAATCTGTGTATTGCTACTAGGCTGTGGCTTACAGGTGCCAGCAGCTACATGATGTCTCCTTGACTCTGCTTACTCTCATATATATATATATATATATATGTTCAGATTTCCCACCTGGCTATATTCTGTTCTACCATAGGCCCAAAACAGATTCTTTAGTAACCAATGGTAATAAAACATATTCACAGCATACCTAGAGGAAGCCCACAACAACTTGCCTTTGGAATACTAAATATTCAGCAGTTGGCACACTCTAATGATCACAAAAGTATGCGTACTTAATGGTTTGAGCAATACTTAACTAAGTTTCTTCCCTATCTGGTGCAATTCCTGGCACAAGTAAAAAGCAATGTTATACATGTCTACAAAAGTAAAACTCGACTCAAGGAAAACTTGACATAAATCTCATGTTGAAGAAGCAGCAGCCAGACTTGTTGATGCTCACCTATAATCTTAGCACCAGGCTGGTAGAGGCAGGAGGATGGGGAACACAAAGTCATCTTTGGCTATATATAATGGGTGGGAGGCCAGCCTGGGCTACCCGAGACTCTGTCAAGAGAGTGGAAGACAGGGAGACTTAGGAGAACTGAGAATCTATTATAAGTTTCCCATTTCCTAAGAATGCCGCAGGATGCCATGAGGCTTTCTTACACAGCTCTGTGAACTCTACTGAGGAATGATTAGAATAAATAAGCCAGTCAGACTTATTTATTTATTCAGACTAGGTGTCTCTCTTCCCACATCGGCCGGAGACTCAGATACTGGCCAAGGCCTGTGAATGGCTGGCTTTACTGGTCCTTTGGTTTCACTAGCATTTTAGCTCACCACTGAGATGCCTCCTCAGCAGGGAAACAATTGCCGGAGCCCAAAGGGAAGAAACGCTGTTGTTGGGTGAACTGTCACACAGACTAAGACGATCTTCTTGTCATTATGTTAAAATAGCCAAAAATAAAACATCTTCCAGGAATCTGTGATGTTCAGAAAGCAAAAAACAAGACTAGGAAATCATACATGTGGCTAATTATATTTTATCTAGAAACAATTCATTTTTTAAAAAAAGAAAGTGGTGAAGGGGAGGCCGATTTGTTGTTCTGAATATTATAGTTGTGAAAGAATCGTCTCATCTCACGATTACACAAGCTAAACGGGCAACTAAAGACTTACGAAAGTGTTTCAGTAAAAACAAAAGACTACCTCCTGCATCGGAAGGGTTTGTGCTCTGGGGTTGGTCAGTGGGATTAGGCCACCTGATTACTAATGATGACAATTTAGATGTTGGGCTCTTCTTCCAGGGAGACTGAGGGAAAGGGGCCCATCTCTCTCAATGATTACTTTTCTGGGGCTGATATCCGGGTCCTTAGAAAGACACTGGGGTGGTGAAAAACTGGCAAGAGACTGAGAAATTTACATCTCAAAGTATCCTAGTTAGGATTAACAATGAAAAGTTCTGAAGTTAAATGCTCAGGGAAAATGAGAAATCTAAGGCCTAAAGGCCTGAAGAAATATTTCTAAAGTTAGGCCTAGGAAAGGAAAGTTTCAGGCCCAGCTGGCATGCATGTTTATTTAACATATATTCCTGAACATATCCTGTTCAGTCTGTATAATGTTATTTGTCTACATGCTCTCAATGCTGACCATTTGGTATTGGATAACCAGTTGATGCACTCTTCAGTGGAGAGTCCAAATGGATAAATCTACAAACAACTCCTACACCTAAGGCTCAGGGAACATTGTGGAAGAAGGGTCAGAAAGACTGTAAGAGCCAGAGGCTCAGAGAGTTTGTCTCCTAGGAATGTCAGAAGCTACACCCATAAAGTCTCACTAAAGCCTAAACTTGAGCTGAACAAAGACAACAATAGATTTGCCAAAGTGGACAAGGAAAGTCCACAAGACTTCAACCCTAAACAAAGAATCCCAGGCAACTAAGGAATTCCTTCATCTTTTAGGAACCTTTACTCAGGCAAAAATGGGATCCTTCGGAGTGTAGAGGAAAAGATTTCAGGGTGAATCCCATATGAAGCAGAGCTAGAATTTATTTTAAAAAGAAATGTGCTCAGGGATAAATAAGACATGTTCAAGAGTGTAGGTTCAAGCTTCTCAAAGAATATAGGGACTTAAGTAGTGACTGCACTTAGGAAATTATCTCATTCCTCCTCTTCATCTCTTTTATATATAACACACACGCATGCATTCAGTCATCAGACATACCAAATAGTTTAGGAACATAATTTATAGGTTCCATTTTCATGTTGTAAATATTTGTTGAATAAACTTTTTTTTTATTGAGAAAAAGAAAAGAAAAAAAAGTTTCCGCCTCCTCCCGGCCTCCCATTTCCCTCCCCCTCGTCCCACCCTTCTTCCCCTCCCCCCGCTCCTCTCCTCCTCCCTCTCTAGTCCAAAGAGCAGTCAGGGTTCCCTGCCCTGTGGAAAGTCCAAGGTCCTCCCTCCTCTGTCCATGTCTAGGAAGGTGAACATCCAAGGTGGCTAGGCTCCCACAAAGCCCGAACTTGAAGTAGGATCAAAACCCCGGGCCATTGTCCCCGGCTTCTCATCAGCCCCCATTGTTCGCCATGTTCAGAGAGTCTGGTTTTATCCCATGCTTCTTCTGTCACAGTCCAGCTGGCCTTGGTGAGCTCCCAATAGATCAGCCACACTGTCTCAGTGGTTGGGTGCACCCCTTGTGGTCGTGACTTCCTTGCTCATGTTCTCCCTCCTTCCGCTCCTCATTGGGAACTTGGGAGCTCAGTCCGGTGCTCCAGTGTGGGTCTCGGTGACTATCTCCATCCATCACCAGCTGAAGGTTCTATGGTGATATGCAAGATATTCGTCAGCATTGCTGTAGGATAGGGTCATTTCAGGTTCCCTATCCTCAGCTGCCCAAGGAACTAACTGGGGACCTCGCCTTGGGCTCCTGGGAGCCACTCTAGGTTCAAGTCTCTTGCCAACCCTAAGGTGGCTCCCTTAACTAAGAATTGAGCTTCCGTGCTCCCCTATCCAACCTTCCTTTATCCCAATCATCCTGTTTCCCCAAGTTTCCCTCATCCTCCCCTTCTCACTTTTCTCTCCCCATCCCCCGATACTCCCATCCCACCCCACCCCCAAGGTCCCAAATTTTCTCCCCTCAATTTTGTCTACTTCCCGTATCCAAGAGGATAGTTATATGTTTTTCTTTGGGTTCACCTTCTTATTTAGCTTCTTTAGGTTCACCACTATATACTCCGTGACCGTTATTTATGGCTAGAAACCAATTATGAGTGAGTACATCCCATGTTCCTCTCTTTGGGTCTGGGATACCTCACTCAGGATAGTGTTTTCTATTTCCATCCATTTGCATGCAAAATTCGAGAAGTCATTGTTTTTTACCGCAGCGTAGTACTCTAATGTGTATATATTCCACACTTTCTTCATCCATTCTTCCATTGAAGGGCATCTAGGTTGTTTCCAGGTTCTGGCTATTACAAATAATACTGCTATGAACATAGTTGAACAAATGCTTTTGTCATGTGATAGGGCATCTCTTGGGTATATTCCCAAGAGTGGTATTGCTGGGTCCAGGGGTAGGTTGATCCCGAATTTCCTGAGAAACCGAAACACTGATTTCCAAAGTGGTTGCACGAGATTGCATTCCCACCAGCAATGGATGAGGGTACCCCTTCCACCACAGCCTCTCCAGCAAAGGCTATCATTTGTGTTTTTGATTTTAGCCATTCTGACAGGTGTAAGATGATATCTCAAAGTTGATTTGATTTGCATCTCCCTAATCGCTAAGGAGGTTGAGCATGACCTTAAGTGTCTTATGGCCATTTGAACTTCTTCTGTTGAGAATTCTCTGTTCAGTTCAGTGCCCCATTTTTTAATTGGGTTAATTAGCATTTTGAAGTCTAGTTTCTTGAGTTCTCTATAAATTTTGGAGATCAGACCTTTGTCTGTTGCAGGGTTGGTGAAGATCTTCTCCCAGTCAGTGGGTTGCCTTTTTGTCTTAGTGACAGTGTCCTTTGCTTTACAGAAGCTTCTCAGTTTTAGTAGGTCCCATTTATTCAATGTTGCCCTTAATGTCTGTGCTGCTGGGGTTATGCTTAGAAAGCGATCTCCTGTGCCCATTTCTTGTAGGGTGCTTCCCACTTTCTCTTCTATCAGGTTCAGTGTGCTCGGACTAATATTGAGGTCCTTGATCCATTTGGACTTGAGTTTTGTGCATGGTGATAGATATGGGTCTATTTTCATTCTTCTACAGGTTGATATCCAGTTGTGCCAGCACCATTTGTTGAAGATGCTTTCTTTCCTCCATTGTATACTTTTAGCTCCTTTATCGAAAATGAGGTGATCATAGGTTTGTGGGTTAAAATTTGGGTCTTCTATTCGATTCCATTGATCGACTTCTCTGTTTTTATGCCAGTACCACACTGTTTTCATTACTGTAGCTCTGTAATAGAGTTTGAAGTCGGGGATGGTAATGCCACCAGAAGATCCTTTATTGTATAGGATTGTTTTGGCTATCCTGGGTTTTTCGTTTTTCCATATAAAGTTGATTATTGTCCTTTCAAGATCTGTGAAGAATTTTGCTGGGATCTTGATGGGGATTGCATTGAATCTATAAATTGCCTTTGGTAGGATTGCCATTTTTACTATGTTGGTCCTCCCAATCCAAGAGCAAGGGACGTCCTTCCATTTTCTGGTATTCTCTTCAATTTCTTTCTTCAATGCCTTAAAGTTCTTGTCAAATAGGTCTTTTACTTCCTTGGTTAGAGTTACCCCAAGATATTTTATGCTGTTGGTGGCTATCGTGAAAGGTGAAGTTTCTCTGATTTCCCTCTCTGCTTCCATATCCTTTGTGTATAAGAGGGCGACTGATTTTTTGGAGTTGATCTTGTATCCTGCCACATTACTAAAGGTGTTTATCAGGTGTAGGAGTTCTTTGGTGGAGTTTTGGGGGTCGCTTATGTACACTATCATATCATCTGCAAATAACGAAAGTTTAACTTCTTCTTTTCCAATTCGAATCCCCTTAATCCCCTTATGTTGTCTTATTGCTATTGCTAGAACTTCAAGCACTATATTGAAGAGATATGGCGAGAGTGGACAGCCTTGTCGTGTTCCTGAGTTTAGTGGGATGGCTTTGAGTTTCTCTCCGTTTAATTTGATGTTAGCTGTCGGCTTGCTGTATATAGCTTTTATTATATTTAGGTATGACCCTTGTATCCCTAATCTCTCCAAGACTTTTATCATAAAGGGATGTTGAATTTTGTCAAATGCTTTTTCAGCATCTAATGAAATGATCATATGGTTTTTTTCTTTCAGTTTATTTATATGATGAATTACATTGATAGATTTTCGTATGTTGAACCAGCCCTGCCTCTCTGGGATAAAGCCTACTTGATCATAATGGATAATTTTTCTAATGTGTTCTTGGATTCGGTTTGCCAGTATTTTGTGAGGATTTTTGCGTTAATGTTCATGAGTGAGATTGGCCTGTAATTCTCTTTCCTGGTAGAGTCTTTGTGTGGTTTTGGTATCAGAGTAACTGTAGCTTCATAAAGGGAATTTGGTAATGACTCTTCTGTTTCTATATTGTGAAATACATTAAGGAGTATAGGTATTAGGTCTTCTTGGAAGTTCTGGTAGAATTCCGCATTGAAGCCATCTGGACCTGGGCTCTTTTTGGTAGGGAGGTTTTTGATAACAAATTCTAATTCTTCACGACTAACAGGTCTATTTAGATTGTTCAGCTGGTCCTGGTTTAACTTTGGTAAATGGTATTTATCTAAAAAAATGTCCATTTCTTTTACATTTTCCAGTTTTGTGGCATACAGGCTTTTGTAGTAAGATCTAATGATTCTCTGAATTTCCTCTGTGTCTGTGGTTATGTCCCCCTTTTCATTTCTGATCTTATTAATTTGCATATTCTCTCTCTGCCGTTTAATTAGTTTGGATAGAGGTTTATCAATCTTGTTGATTTTCTCCAGGAACCAGCTTTTTGTTTCATTGATTCTTTGGATTGTTTTCTGCGTTTCTATTTTGTTGATTTCGGCCCTCAGTTTGATTATTTCCAGTCTTCTACTCCTCCTAGGTGAGTCTGCTTCTTTTTTTTCTAGAGCTTTCAGGTGGGCTGTTAAGTCTCCAATGTGTGTTTTCTCTGTTTTCTTAGTGCTATGAACTTTCCTCTTAGGACTGCTTTCATTGTGTCCCATAAGTTTGAATATGTTGTTTCTTTATTTTCATTGAATTCCAGGAAGACTTTAATTTCTTTCTTTATTTCTTCCTTAATCCAGGTGTGGTTCAGTAGTTGACTGTTCAGTTTCCATGCATTTGTAGGCTTTCTGGAAGTAGCCTTGTTGTTGAATTCTAACTTTAGTCCATGGTGATCTGATAAGACACAGGTGGTTACTAATATTTTTTTGTAATTGTGGATGTTTGCTTTGTTACCGACTATGTGGTCAATTTTCGAGAAGGTTCCATGAGCTGCAGAGAAGAAGGTATATTCTTTCCTATTTGGGTGGAATGTTCTATAGATGTCTGTTAAGTCCATTTGCTTCATTACCTCCATTAATTCTCTTGTTTCTCTGTTAGGTTTCTGTCTGATTGACCTGTCCATTGGTGAGAGAATAAACTTTTTAAATGAGCAAGATGTCTAAGAATATAAGAATACTTTATGTAAAATATTTTATAGAGCTATCAAAACATAAATGGCGAACACATGTAGAAGATGTGAAACTTCCCATGTAATAAAGCTAATAACAAAACTAGAAGACTCGTTGATTGGTTGGTCGGTTGTCAGTTGGTTGCTTGGTTGGTTTGTGGATTGGTTTGATGAATGAATAGGAGGAAAGGGAGAAAATTAATGAGAATATGTTTGAGAGAAAGACAAAGAAAAATGGAAGGGAAAAACATGAAAAGATGGTATTTTAGCTGGTTTTGTGTCGACTTGACACAAGCTAGTCACCAGAGGGGAAGGAGCCTCAGTTAAGGAAATGCCTCCATGAGATCCAACTGTAAAGCATTTTCTGAATTAGTATAGACAGAGTATATACAGAATATGTATGTATGTATATGTATATGTATATACAGAAGTTTCTGTCCTGCCTGGTCCTGCACTCATTCAGTTCCAAAGAAACACACAGAAACTTATATTAATTATAAACTGTTTGGCCTATTAGCTCAGGCTTGTTAGCTCTTACAACTTAAATTAACCCATATTTATCTTATCTATGTTTAGCCATGTGGCTTGGTACCTTTTCTCGGTGAGACATTCTCATCTTGCTTCCTCTATGTTTGACTGGTGATTGCCTCTGCCTTTCCTGTTCCCAGAATTCTCCTAGTCTGGTTGCCCTGCCTATACTTCCTGCCTGGCTACTGGCCAATCAGTGTTTTCATAAACCGATATGAGTGAAAAACCTTTACAGTGTGCAAGAGCATTGCCCCGCAACAGGGAAAGGCCCAACCCCGTGTGGAAGGTGCCATCCCTGGGCTGGCGACCCTGGGTTAGAAAGCAGGTGAGCAAGCCATGGGTAGCAAGCCAGGAAGCAGCTCTTCTCCATGGTCTCTGCATTGGCTCTTGCCTCCAGGATCCTGTCCTGTTTAAGCTCGTATCCTGGCTTCCCTCAGTGATGAACAGCAATAAAGAAGTTTAAGTCAAATAAGCCCTTTTCTCCCCAACTTGGTGTTTTGTTGCAGCAATAGAAACCTAACTGAGACAGGTGGATTAAAAGACGAAGCACAGGGCTTGTAACTGATAGCTGTAAATGTGTGTGATTTCTTAAATACATCTTTGCTCCTGTTTCCAACACATCTTCCAACCATGAAATGGGTAGGAGAGGTTTGAGGAGTTCAAGAGCATTTTTTCCTTAAATACATATACCTTATGGTTTTATTATATTTTTCAAATATATACAGATATAGAATGGTATCTATCACTGCCTTTCATTATTTATCTCCCACTGTATGTTAGTGTGAAGCAGGCCTGATATCATTTAAGTGAGCTGAAGTTTCAAGTTTTAAAGACTTATATACCACTGATGTAATTTAAAAAGAAACAAACACCATTAGTGGATAATAAAATAAAATGAAAAAAGCCTTCCCCTCCCAGAGAAGAATTCAATGGGAGAACATTCTTCACAGTTCCTTTTATCATTTATTTAAACTCCGTATTTTAATAAAATAGTAAATAAAATATTTTTCTCTTTAATAAGGTCACCAGAATTCTAAATCAGAAAAAAATGTCATTACATAAATGTTAACCTTAGTTTCAACAAAGTGTTGAAAAGGCTCCTAGACTATGCATATGTTGGACAAACGTGAGCCAGGTCACAGTAAAGTGGACTCGCAGGTAGTATTGTGATCATGCAGGGCAACAATCAATGGTTCAGTCAGCCTTGGAGGGAGGCTGACCTCCAGGAGCACAGGGGCTCTATGTGTGGCTCTGCTTAGGCCCTTAGTTTTAATCAAAGACTTAGATAAAGACAGAGAGAACACTCATAGGCATTCAACAAAACACCACAAAGTGAAATTAAATTAAGTTCATAATTTATTAAGTAAGATAAAGCTAAATTTTTTTGAGAGCTTAAAAAAATAAACTCTATGCAGCATGCCACAGTGTCTGTTCGCCAAATCCAGCACAGTTCCCATAGCACCGCCCCCATTGTCTGTGTGAAGCAGCCGGCTGTTGTATCTACAAAGTTGTATTTTGTTGCTTGTTTACCAAAGACCCTTTAATATTAGATTTTACATCATCAGACACGAAGAATGTATATGACTAGGAACCATTTACAGACATCTAAGTCCCTTTATTTTGCTCTTCGACATCAGTTAGATTTACATAATAGTGACAAGAAGAGAGCCGTAGGTGATTCTCTATCGCCACACATCATATTTGTATCCTTCTTTACCACATCCTATAGAAATGCACTTTTGCAAAAATGCCCAAGGACCTCTACAAGGGAGAGAGGCACAGAAGTACAAGGTTATCCTTCTCAGACTTTGGCTAAGGTCTTGCTGAAATTAAGAAACATCATTGTGTGCTAGATCACAATTTTGGTGTACCAACTGGTATTTAACTCATTGTTCTTGGTTTGTTTTGTTTGTTTGTTATTGTTTTGCTACAGGGTCTATCATAGCCCAGGCTGGCCTTAAAATTGCTATGTAGCCTGGAATGACCTTAAACTTCTGATATTCTTCCTACATCCGGCTACATAGAACTGAACCCCATTGCTCAACGTGTGTGTTACCTAGGGATCAAATCCAAGACTTTGTGCATGCTAGGCAAATACTCTACCAACTGAGGCTACATCTCCTTCTATGGTTTTGTTTGTTTATCTGCCTGTTTTATTTTGATACAGGCTCTGTGGCTCAGGCTAGCCTTAAACATGTTCCTCCCACTTCATCCTCCTTAGTGATGGGATGGCAGGTAGATACAGTTATGACCAGCTTTAATGTATTGTTCTTGATGAACATATACAAAGAATATACACCTCCTATTTTTTTCTTTGAAAGCATTATTTACAGATATGGAGACTGCTAAGCCAAACTAAACACCAGTAAAATTTCATGCAGTAAAAAGACAGATTCAGCACACAGGTGTTTCTTATACTCTTTATACTCTGCCATTGGCATCTTAGAGAGTTTGTTTCCAACAAGGTCCTATCAGATTTACCAAAGACTTTAACATGGGAAGGATCTTTGGCGTGCCATAAGAAAATAATGAGTTTGAAAATGATATACAGATTAATTAGGACAGGAAATTAAAATAAACTATCTAAATAGATACAAAGTCCTATCTTTAATGCAAAGCCAGAAAATAAAAAGAAAATCGTAATATATGCAGACATTCATAGCCATGCATTGGGCCAAGCTCCAGGAATCCTGGTGGAGAGGGAGGAAGAATAGTATGAGTCCGGGAGGGAGAATCAAAGTCATCACAAAGAAACTCACAGAAGCAACATGCCTGATAATAATAACAGCAGCCCTGTGTATCTGTGCCCTTTGTGTGCCACATTGCATGATGAACACTATGACTATCTGACATAACTGGAGCTGAACATCTTCAAACCAACATCTAAAAAGTGAAAGCTCTCTCCCCAGTTCAGCTTCAAAGTTCGTGGTGACAAAGCCTCTTGTCTATAGTTGCAACGCTTATGATGATGAAAGCAGCCACCAAATAGTGAGAAGTAAATTGTCAATCAGCAAGGTGAAACATTTCTGCAGTTCCCTGGACCAAGGGGGCTGTAGTGATGAGGAGATAGAGGAAAACTCACATGTAAGGCAATGCTTTCTGTTATCCACTGCTGTTCAGAACTAGCCCAGGAAGCCTTTTAAGACAGTGTGTTTCACTGGAGCACTGGACTGAGCTCCCAAGGTCCCAATGAAGAGCGGAAGGAGGGAGAACATGAGCAAGGATGTCAGGACCACGAGGGGTGCACCCACCCACTGAGACAGTGGGGCTGATCTATTGGGAGCTCACCAAGGCCAGCTGGACTGTGACTGAAAAAGCATGGGATAAAACCGGACTCTCTGAACATGGCGGACAATGAGGGCTGATGAGAAGCCAAGGACAATGGCATGGGGTTTTGATCCTACTTCATGTTCTGGCTTTGTGGGAGCCTAGCCAGTATGGATGTTCACCTTCCTAGAACTGGACTGAGTGGGGAGGACCTTGGACTTTCCACAGGGCAGGGAACCCTGTCGCTATTTGGACTGGAGAGGGAGGGGGAGAGGAGTGGGGGGGAGGGGAAGAAGGGTGGGAGGAGGGGGAGGGAAAAGGGAGACTGGGAGGAGGCTGAAACTTTTTTTTCCTTTTCTCAATAAAAAATAAAAAAAAAATTAAAAAAATGTTGCAGATACATGTATATTCATATTAATAAATAAACTTTTAAAGAGAAAAAAAAGACAGTGTGTTTGCTTTAATTGTTCACTGTGTACTGAGAACAGAGGTCTTTATTTATCCCCATCTCATACTTGGCCATCTAGAGATGGAAAGTAAAATGTTGCTGAGGTTCACACAAATAAGAAGTGATAGAATTAATTAGTAAAGGCCAAAAATACATAATTTCACTAAATTCCAATCTTCCTTTTCTTTGGAAATAATCCTACATGTCCATTTGTTGAAAGTTGAATGTCTTTTTCCTAAGAACATTTTTATTTGAAACCCTGTACTGAGAAACCTTCACCTCGGTATTAAGAAGCCTGTTTGTCAAGCAATATAACTTCACAAGAATAAGTGGTTGGTGGTTAACAAACCAGTAACTGGACAGTAGACAACAATATGTCCAAGTGACTCTTTAGAGTCAGTGAAATGTGGAACTCCATCAGTGGGGGGTACTTATGAAGCCATCCTGATTCTTTGCAAAAGCATTTTATTGGCCTGCTAGTCCTCCTGCTTCAGGAAGAGTCCATATACCTGCTGTTCTATTTTCAAGCATTTGTATAGCAGTTATGTGAGCCCCATTCATTAAGAGAAAGCTCTAATATGTGTCCAAATATAGCTATGTGCTTTTATTTCCATTGTGAATAACAAAATACTTAAAAGCAGGCATCTGTTTAGAGTCTTGCTTGTTTGGGAGATGGCCTAGCAATTGGCCCAATCAGGGAGGGTAGGAGAACACTAGAGCTCAGTGGGCTGTGAGGGGACATCCCAGTAACTCTAGGTGGGTCATTATGAAACATTACTGGGTGGGTAAGATGGTTAGAATATGACGGGACTTAAACTCTGAGCAGGGTTTTCAGAACTACTGTCTTGGCATCAAGAGTCGTGATGGATTCCTGAATGGAAAAGTAGAACAAGGACAACATTAAGAATGTGGGGACATGTTCCTACAATGCAAGTGTGGAACTGGTTGTCACAAAATAGGAGCAAAAGTTGATTTTGGAAAGGAGTCTCCCCTCTGAGGTTTCAAGATACACATTAGCACAAATGCAGGACTCTTCCATTAGAGCATTAGGAATCTCCTTCGTTTGCCTTTCAAGCAATCATGTGAAATAGCTACCGTATCACTATCCCAACCTTGTAAATGGGAAAACTGAGGTTTCCTGAAGCACTTGGTAGAAGGTCACACAGAAAAAATACTCAATATTCAATCTTTTCACCTAGCAACTATGTTCCAATGACAATGATGAATGTAAAAGCTCATTTATTCAGTGATCATTTCTGATATCATCTTTCCATTACTCAAGTCACAGCTTGAGTATATTCTTCTAGAAAGTGGTAGACACAGCAGGGAGAGGTTGTGTTCCTTGATCCATGATCATGGTTGGCAGTCTCATTAATACCAGAGTTCTGTGCCCTGGGAACATGAATAGACCTGAGTCTTAAACTAGGATTTATATTGCAATAGAAGTACCAATAAGCATATGGATTATATCTGCAGTTTTTTTGTTTACAAACGTTGTAAGCTCCTATCTATACAAATGGCACACCATATGTATACTCTTTTCCCATACTAGGGGCTCAAGATCTGGATCGCATCCGACTCTCCACCTACAGAACAGCATGCAAGCTGAGATTTGTGCAGAAGAAATGCAATTGTAAGTGTTCCATTTGTTTGTGCTAATTACCTACATGAGTACTATCATTTATGCTTGTTACTGGGTTTATTAAAACCAGGTTTTCCTACAAGGATTGATAAACATATGCTTACACAAGAATAAAGAGGGTATTATGGTCGTGAATAGTAAAGAGACTATTGGTAGAAACTCTCAGGTCTGGTTTAGCCTCAACTACCAAAGTCTTAAATAGATGAGCCTCTTGAAATCTTATATCTATGTGTGTCTATCTTTCTTTCTCTACATATTAAATATATAGATAAATGATAGATAGATAGATAGATAGATAGATAGATAGATAGATAGATAGAT
>JABTXL010007882.1:17798094-17824732 GCA_025134845.1 Neodon shergylaensis | reverse complement strand
AGAAAGAAAGAAAGAAAGAAAGAAAGAAAGAAAGAAAGAAAGAAAGATGCACTGTGCAAGAATAAAATGTTCTCAAAAATTCCCTGTGGGGGAGTTGGTGGCAGCAGAGCATAAACAAACTTATTAATGATACCCATTCAAGATGAGTGTGGGGGAGGGGAACTCTCTGAGGGCCCTGCACCTCTGGGGAAGTGGTTTCCCTTTCATCAGAACAAACCCCTGACAGAATGTAGCTATGACTTTAATGTTCTGACAGTTTAGATATGGGTTTCAATGTAGCTGCTTTTGCTTGCTTGTTTGTTTATTTTTATTTGATACAGGAAATGGAGGTCTTGTTTTCTTGGTGATATTTTTAGTTTTCCAGAGTGTTGACTGTTTTGTTCAGGGTCTCTCTGCGGCAGAGTCTGTGGACTGAGCCTGGACTCCCTATTCTTTTTTCTGGAGGTGGGATGCTGCAAACAACAGTTCCCTTGCCTCTTGTCTGCTCCTGGGTGACACCTGGATACTGTGCAGCAAAGCATGTCATCTTTAATGGTCTTGTAGTTGCTGGGGGGGGGGGGGATGATGCATTCCTAAGTTTTTAAACTTCTCCAAATGTATTTAACAGGTGTCAAGGCAAGATTCGGTAACCTTTTCCTTGAGATTTCCTAGTTTTCTTTCTGGAAGTTTCTGCCACAAGCCCAAAGTCATTCAACAGAATGGTGAAGGATGTTTGGTAAGGGTTCTCCCACAGAGAACATATATCAGAGCTCCAGAGCACACTAAAGGAAAGCAGAGATTCTCAGAAGGCTGGGGATACAAGCAGTCTCTCCTATGAAGCCACTCCAGTTGTTCAAATGGAAATTTGACCCCAATGTCACCCCAGTTTGCTCTCCACTGAGGTTTCCTTAATTGTTGTTATTGTTGTTAAAGATTAATTATGTATTCGACAATTAGGGACTAAACATTTACTGCACACCAAGCTTGACGCCAGACCAAAATATGTGGGTGATAAGTAGAGAATTCAGAAATCCTCCCTTTTGCATATTTCTCTTCCACAAAATTTAAATGAGTGGATTCCCCCTTCCAATCCATTATGGTCACATGTTAAACGTTAGAAGAAAGAAAAGAGTTGGAGGTTGGTAATAGAACAGTGGGAGGACATATGCATTCCCAGCATTTTAAACTTCTCCAAATGTATTTAACAGGTTTCAAGGCAAGATGCAGTAACCTTACCCTTGAGATTTCCTAGTTTTCTTTCTGGAAGTTTCTGCCACAAGCCCAAAGTCATTCAACAGAATGGTGAAGGATGAATCTTTAAACACTTCTCCTACCTCAAAATGTAGGCATCATAACATCTAACCAGCTGCAGGTTTACATGTTCGTCATCACCTTTCTGAGATAACTCTACACCTTTGATCAAAAATACTTCACAGTGTGTAATACCCCTCAAACTTTCCCCAGGACTGTGAGTCTGAGAACATTTACTACTGTCTCCTCATATTTTATTGTACAGTTGACCTTAAAGTAGAGGGATTATCTGGCTTGTCCCCACCTAACTATGTAAGCCATTTAAAACTAAGAGTTTTTCCAGTTAAGAGTAAAGCTATGATTTTAACAGTCTAACAATTGAAATGTGGGCTTAGGTGCAGTTGCTTTTAGTTTTAGATTACCTGGATTGCAGTCCAAAATAGTCCTCAAGATCTCTGATCCCCTGAGTAATAATGTCTCAGGAAAGTCGGAGATTTCAATGGTTGGACATACTACCACTCTCTTGAAAATAAAGGGAAAAGCATGCTTAATTCCTAACTGTTGATAGGTACCGAGCAAAAAAGGCTGTAAGTCACTGAACTCTGATAACAAAAAGAATAAATAGTTGAAACAGATTTTCTCCAGGGCATTTTAAATGAGAATTCAACTCATCCCCTGGTCCTATTGTTTGCCCTTTCTTTTCTCCCTAAGAAACTTATCACATTCTAATATACTCCATGTTCTATAACTTACTTAGTTGTTATGTTTATTTTGTCTTCGCCAGCTCAGACATGAGCATCTCAGGGACAGAGATCACTGTGTGTTTTATATATTAATGTATCAACAGTCCCTGGCACATAAATATTTACAGATACTTATTTAGATGAATGAACTTTTGAAATGTTGGCAATACATGGTTTCATATCTATTAATTTAAATGAGTAAAATACCACTGATACCATGCTCAGTAGTCATTAATACTGTGCTTCAGAAATGCAAAGTGTTTATTGAAGCTGAGAGATGGCTCAGGTGGTTATATAAGAGTGAGTCTTGTGCTTCTGGAGAAGCCAGCACCTACGTCGAGAGGTTCATAACCTCCTGCAGCACCAGCTCCGGGAGATCAACACCCTTTTCTGGCCTCCACTGTTACTGCACAAATCCACATACAGATACACACACACACACACATACTTGTCAATATCCCCTAAGCTTTCCTCAAAGCTTGATAAGTCAACTCATTTTCTTCTTAAATCATCCTAAACTTCTATTTGAATTTTCTGGTGCAAATATTCTCCATGCAGTAGTTATATGAAGCCATGAATGGAAGAGTATGTCAAACAGCCCTTACAGAGAAAGGTTTTTTCCTGGACTTCTGAGTTTTACGGGATGAAGGTTCATTAGCAGACTGAGATTCCTTTTCCATGATAGAGAAATGTCAGAATACAATGACTCTATAATGTACTAAAGCTTGGTGCACACATGTCACTACAGAAAATATCACAAGAGTGTGACTACCCATAAACAAGTGCTTCATTGCCTTAAAAGTAGTAGCTAATGTGTTCAGGCATATTATTGCATTTTTTTTGTTTGTGAAGGTTCAGTGAAGTATGATGTTAAGAATGTCCACCTCATTCTTACGTTAACATAGTCCTAAATATATCTCATGGCTTTCTAAAAATTGTTTCAAAATATGTAACATAAAATTTATCATTTATGCCATTTTTAGTGTATTACTTCCATTAAGTATATTCATAAAGTTGTTCATATATAACCAGCCATGCCCAGAACTTTTGCACATGCCAAATAAAATGTAATTGATTAAATTAATAGTTAATTATGGTTTAATTAATTATAAAAATTAATGATTATTAATTAAAAATAATTTAATTATCTTTTTAAAGATTTATTATTCTTATTTTATGTGCTTAAGTGTTTGTCTGCACGTGTATGTGTATACCATGTTTGTGCCTGAAACCTGCAGAGACCAGAAGAGAACATCAAACCAACAGGAATAGGAGTTATAGGGAGCTTTGAGCCACTATGTGGGTGCTGGAGAACCGAACCTGGATCCTCTATGAGTACAACAAGTGCTTTTAACCACTGAGCCATCTCTCTAGCTCCTTCCTTCACGTGGTTTCTTATTTGTGTCACTGTTGTGTGCAAGTGCATGTATGAGAGTATGAAAGCATACAGGCACAAGTGTGTGCATGTGCACGCTCATACATGCATTCCATAGCATGCATGTGCAGTTCAGCAGACCACTAATGAGAGTCAGTTCTCTCCTTCCACCTTGTGGGTCCTAGAGCCTGAATTCAGGCTATCAGTCTCAATGGCAACTGCCTGTTACCTGCTGTACCATTTCACCAGCGCCTGCTAATTTTTAAATGTCATAGAAATGTTGTCTAAGACATTTTGTCCCCAGTGATGGGCACCAAACATGTTCCACTGAAGTATGTAAATTAAGGTACCAAAAAGTCAAGTACATGTTTAAGTGGCATTGGATGTACTAGGAAGAAGATGTCCCTTAAGCTATTACTAAACTCTTTCAGGAAATATGTTTATTTCCTGACCACTATGCCTAAGCCCAGTGTCCTGTGCATAGAGAAGTAATAAAACAGAAAAAAAATAGCACCTCCCATTACAAAGTCTGGCAAAGAGAATTATTTTGGATAGGAGTAAATAATCTATGGAAACCAGGTAAGACCAGAAAGACTTAACCATAGCTGTGTCCTCTGTGGTATGTAACATACAGCAAACACTGAATCCATACTCACCAGCAGGTAGGTTTATAACAGATCTGTTGAGTGACAGCTCTGTATAAGACATCTTGTTTGGTACCTTGAAGGACGTGCGTATGGCTCATATTTAAAGATTCACCTTAAGGAGTTTGCAAGTGATCTTAAGAACCTGGTATGCATGATACATTGCAGTTGGTAACTTACCCAGCATTCTCTTTGACTAAATTTACTTCTTAATTTTTACATGTTTTTTAAATTATATTTCCAGGCCTTTCCCAAATCTCTACTTGGCACATTCTGCACAATTTACTTGAAAAGCTTCAAGATGCTCAACAGAGCAGGCAAGCTGCAAACATTGGGTTTCCAAAGAAAGCTATTAGTTTACTTCCCTCTACAAAGTCTTCCTTCCCTGAAATAACATTCTTGCTTCTTTGGGAACGTTCAATATGCCTGACATTCACACTGCTAGTTCTTGGAATTATCATTTGCTTTTACAACTGGACAGTTTAACTGAAAACTGCAGTGTGAGATGAACCAGGTACTGTAGGGTCGCCTCCATAGCTATCTTCCTGAGTGTGAAGATTTAGGAAGAGAATACCTCATGACTATTTAAGGGAAATAACCCAACAGTCTGTTCTACTTAGTACAGATCTAGATTTTATGGAGCTCAAACTACTCTTTATAACTTCGCTGCATAAACTGATATCAAGCCGATCAATCAAAAACCAATCAGGAGGTTTGATTTCTTTACTTGTGTGTATGTTCGCATGTCTGTGTGTGGGTAGGTGCACATGAATGCAGTGTCTGAGAAGGCCAGAAGCAACAGCTCACCCTAGAGGTGGAGTTACAGATGTTGTGAACTGCCTGATGCTAGAAATTGAACTCATTCCTCTGCAAGCGCAGAAGAAACTCTTACGTACAAAGTCCCTGCTCTAGACCCCTCAAATGTTACTGTCGCCATGAAAAGAACTTTGAAAAGTTCAACAGCTAAGTCTGAAACACCACCCAGTCCCTGTCTGACTTTCACTGCTCATCATTATTTCCCATTGCTATGATTTTTAATTTTTTGTGAATTGACAAATAATATGCATTTTTAGAACGCAATGTAACATTATACTATATGATTGTCTTGTGGGATTATTGAAGATTAGCTTATAAATTCCTTCGTACACTGTATTAGTTATCTTCCTTATTGCTGTGACCAAATATGTGACTCGAAAACAATTTGAGAAGAGTTCATTTTGGCTCATGGTTTGAGAGCATTACAGTCATCATGGTGGAGAGCATATGGTGGTGGGCTGTAGGCAGACATTTCTCTCCCCCTCATCAACCTCATCCCAAATAACCAACACAGAGGCTTAATATTATTCATAAATGCTCAGTGATAGCCCAGTCTTGATGCTACCTAACTCTTATACCTAAATTAACCTATATTCCTATCCATACCTTTCCATGTGGCTTGGTACCTTCGTTCATCTCTTGCTCCCTCTGCATCTGGCTGGTGACTCCTGACTCTGCCACTCTCCCTCCATCATCCTAATTTTGGTCACACCACCTATGCTGCCCACCTGACTACTGGACAATCAACATTTTCTTAAACCAACTTGAGTGTCAACTCTTTGTACTGTACAAAAAGATGATTCCACAGCTGTGGGCAGCTACATGGCATCAGAGGCAGGAGATTGCTTCCCCACATCTCAGACCAGGGGTGGAGACAGGGAAACCCTGGAGCTCAGGCACCCTTCTTGTTTTGTATTTTTATTCAGTCTGTTCACATTCTGGATGGGTCTTCCTTCCATAGTTGGTCCTCTCTGGGAAAGTCCTCAAAGATACACCCACAAGTGCATCTTATTAATACTCTTGGTATTTCTTAATTTGCTGCTCAAATTTACAGTCACACAGACTTAAGATGTATTTATGATAAGAACATTGAATATATTCTTTTAGCAGTTTTTAACTCTACAGTACTGTAGTTAGCTATAGCCATTCTACTTGGCAGTATGTCATTAGAACGTAGTCTATGACTTCTTTCAAACTCAAGCCTGTTGCCTAGGAGACAAACACTCTAAGTAGGCCACATCCTTTATCTCATGACTTCTGAAGATTTCTTTTCTAATAAAAGGTACATTTTATGGTCTTTATAGTATGTGTGTATATCTATCACTTCACCAAGATACCCATAAATCCTTATACTGCTGATTAAACACCTAGAGGCCTCCTCATCCCAGTGCTCACATCATTACCCAAGCAATGAAGTACACACTAAGAAACTAGACCATAGCTAGTTTCTGAGTAGATAAATGAAGTGCTACTTGTTTTATCATTTACTCTCACTGCACGTACAATGATGTATTTAAAGGATATAGTTTCAGAGCAAAAAAAAACTAAGGCTTCAATTTCTAGATGCTTGGTTGTAAAAGGAGCAGGCTGTGTCCCACCCCCCAGTTAGCTTAACCCCCAAAATAACCACACAGAAATTCTATTAATTAAATTACTGCCTGGCCCGTTATTTCTAGCCTCTTATTGGCTCTCACATATTAGTTTAACCCATCTCCATTAACGTGTATTGCCACTTGACTGTGGCTCACTAGCATGAGTCTAACCAGAGTCCATCTCGGGCAGGAGAACCATGGCATCTGCCTGTCTGTCCTTCTTCCCAGCATTCAGTTCTGTTTACTCCACCTACCTAAATTCTGCCCTATCAAAAGGCCAAGGGAGTTTCTTTATTCACCCAATGAAAGCAACACAAATACAGAAGGACCTCCTATACCAGATGCTATTTACTTGTGATTTCCAGTGGCCCCTTACTGTGTCTAGTGTTCATGCTGGCCAGATGGATGCTTCGTACAGAGTCAGAAAGATAAAGGGATGTAAAAGGAGGAAGACAATTCTTCATGGGTGCCAGAGCTATAGCTGCACTTTCTTTCTGAGTGTGGCTTCTAGCATATAGGATTCTAGCCATATGAAGCCATAGTGCATAGGAAATAGGAGGTAGCTAGAAAACCATGGTCAACAAAAATTATGAGATTGTGTAGACTACCAAGGTACATAAAAAGCTTCCAGGGATTTTAGCTGGTACCAGATTTGCTGTAGGTGCTCTAATCTACCCAATTCACTAAACATTATTGAGCATCTTGTTTGAACAAGGTATTACAAAGATTATGAATATAAACAAGACATAGTGCCATTGAGGTGGTTATTATTTGATTCTCCAATCCATACACTTCTTTCCCACCAGTTTTGGAGAATCCAATGAAATCCATAGATGTTCCCTTCCCAAAATACATGCAACCACACTCACAACATGTGGCTCATAAAACCCTTTTCTCCAAACTCCAATCATGGACCAGTCTGAAGAGATAAAAAACAACATCTGTGTATTAATAACTGGAAAATTCAGAATGCTATCAATGATCTAATAGATGTGTGCAGGCTTCTGGGAACTACAAAGGAAAGAACGCACAGTTGTCTGAAGGCATTAGAATGGGTTTCCTAGGGATATGGTGTGTGTGTACTACCTTGAAGGATGGTGGATCAAAAGCTGCATCTTACAGAAAGAACAGGCCCACTAAAGGCATATATAAAAACATCAAGGGCACATTCTGGCACTGTCAGAAGTCTGGCATACCTGGAATGTAGGATACTTTGAAGAAGCTGAAGAATACTGAGAGGTGAGACTAACAATCGGTAAAACCAGAGTCCAAACACTGGTTCTCACTGTCAGTTTCCCGGGTATTGCTCAATGAACAATGGAGAATGACCTGGCCTTAGCTGAGCCTCACACTGTTTCTTGGGATGAATAGAATGGGAAAGAAACTAGATGTGAATGGGAGGCCTGCTTCCAAAGGGGCAGTAAAAACCCAAGTTAGGGAATTGCAAGATAGAGAGTGGTAAGGTTACATACAAGAAACCTATACATAATTCCCTAAAAGCCCCATACAAAGTGAGTAGTCACAGGAGAGATAATGTGTTAGGATCTCTTGCTTCTAAAATTATTAAACATATTCTGTATAAGCTAAACTGGGCAAGGAGAAGTTAGATATTATTCTTTTTCCATTTATATTCTCTTACTATTTTTACAACTCTTGGTACAATACTTTCAAAATAATAAGCATAAGTTGGGTAGTGGTGGCGCATGCCTTTAATCCCAGAATTTGGGAAGCAGAGGTAGGTGGATCTCTGAGTTCGAGGCCAGCCTGATCTGTAAGAGCTTGTTCCAGAACAGCTAGGGCTGTTATACAGAGAAACCCCTGACTCGGGGGAAAAAAGAGGAAGGAAGGAATTGGATGGAAGGAAGGAAGGAAGGAAGGAAGGAAGGAAGGAAGGAAGGAAGGAAGGAAGGAAGGAAGGAAAATAATAGGCATAATAAGTGTTTGATTGAATTGAATTTAGTCAAATTTAATTTATAGTGTGATGGTTACTGAGCCAATAATTATTACCTCATTTTTAATAATGATGTGTATAAACACAATTTAAGAAGCACTGACTATTTTTCCTGATAGGCAGTGTATGTTGTGGCAGGGCCTTTGAGATTGGCCGGGTGCTCAGTTTGATTTTACGTGACAATATGTTGTAAACCTTTTTCATGAAGCATTACTAGAACACCTTAACCAGGAAATTAAAATGAAGCCGAGACGTTATCTCTGTGAGATGCGATGTTTCTCTCCTAAGACTCTTAGCAAAAAAAAAAAAAAAAAAAAAAAAAAAAAACTATCTCTGGAATAAAATTTTTTCTGGGAGCACAGAAGGGGTGGAGACCGGAAGCATAAAATAAAACTGGTAGGCTTCCTAGGGCTATTTGCTTCCACGTCTTATAAGGGCTTTACCTCAAGACCACTCATCAAAAGCCAATCTAACATTGTGCTCCTAATAATATTTTCTTTCCAAGCTAAATGCTTGGTTGGCGTGAGTGGTACCCAGTATGGGCAGTGTAATTGCAGAAGACACCTCTGCGGACTCTGCCAAGGTGTCCTATTCAACCAGTTCTTCCTTCCCACTGGCCTTGTGAACTTCATTTTGTGAAGGGGCCTTAGTAAAGCATAGAGAGAAATTATCTGAGGAAAGTCTCAATAACTTTATAACTCACACATGCCTTTCTTGATCACAATGCTTTCATGATTTTATGGATATTTTTAAAATAAATTCATCTGGATCAAATGAACATTATATTCCTGTTCTTTCATTTCTAACTCCATCCCTTAAGTCATACCCATCCCCTAACTCTGAAACTGTGCTGTTCATCACAGTCACCTGGAGTGCTGCTTGAATGTAGAGATGCCCTCCCCGTCAAGGTCATGCAAGGATTTACCATAGTTTGAAACCTACCCACTGCCCTGAAGAACAGCCCTGCCTTACACAGCGATTCATTGGCTGCAAATGTGGAAGTTGATTGACACGAGAGACAGAAAAGGAAATTAAGAGTTAAAATATATAAAATGCAAATTCTAGATAAAAGGTATAAATAAATATGCATAAATCTTTAATGGGGCCATTTGTTTATTGTAATAAGCAATATAAGATTTCTCAGTTGCAGACTTGCTTTAGGTGCCAGATCAATGCCTCTAGCTGGATGGCATCAGGACTGGATCTGAGCTGTCCTCCTCCCTCCATGCTTTATGCTTCTCATCACTGGGTGACCTTCATCCTGGGGCAGGACCCTGCTCATCTCCAGCTGTGTTTCCCACTACATGTGAGGAGTCAATGTGAGGTTTACCTCCTTCTCCAAGGAGTCCCACGTTTCCAGTCAAGGATGGCAAGGATGGCATCCCTGTAGAGTTCCTCTGGCAGTTTCATTTTTTTAGCTATGTATATGGACTTATTATAACCCAGAGTTTAGTGTCATCCTTCAGGTGAGTCTGACTGTGATCCTCCCCGTGGGATCCACTGGTTATGATTTTATGTCAGACACAGATAACATTAACCACAGTGCATTCCAGATCCCTAAAAATTAACCATTGGATTTTTATTTCTTTTCAAACTATTATGGGATCTCATTTCTTTTTCTAACACTGTAAAGGGAAACACATGGCAGCCTTTCTCCATATGCTACAGCCACAGTGTGCAAGAGATGTATGGTTAGTAACGATGCATTAAAATATCCCGTTTTCTCATGAATGAGTTGAACTTGTAGATCTCAAGAGAAATGGTTTTTAAAATATGTGTTTATTTATTTATTGGAGAAACATTGCACATGTTTTCACATACGTGTGGAACTCAGAGGACAATTTCACAGATTTCTCTCCTTCCACCGTGTGGGTTCTGAAACCGAACTCAGTTAACCTGTCATAGCAACAAGTTCCTTTGCCCTCTGCTCCACCATTGTGAGCGCAGAAAGCACGTGACCTAAAGGTGAACTTAACGAACGATCACGGTGACAAGTCTCTTTTTTACAACACATTTTAACTATTAAAAGCAAAACCAAAATGGAGTCCAAGAAGAAGACTTACAATATGAGGCAAACATCTTTGTAACTGGGGGAAAGAACTGGAAGAATTTGAGGGAGAAGGTTTGTAATTCGACCTGAGAAAGATAGTAAATTTCGGTGCTTCTCTGTTTTCTCTCAAAAATGAGCATGCCGCCTGCAATGGATCCAGTGCTTTATCATCTGCTATTTTCCTATGAAATTTTTCATTGCTTCTCACAGCTGAGAGAGGTGTATATCTTTGTTTCCCTTATGAAAAACTGAAGGTGCAGTGTGCTATCCAAACCCATGTCTCTTGTAGGAGAAAACCGATTTCTGCATAGAGCATTGATTCCAACAAATGTCAAATTATTGTATTGTTGTATTGGTTAGGTTTCCTATTATGGGATGAAACACCAAGAGGAAAATCAAGATAAGGAGAAAAGGGTTCATTTTGCTTGTACTTCCACATCACAGTTCATCATCAAGGAAGTCTGGGCAGGAACCCGGAGGCAGAAGCTGAGGCCAAGGAGGAATTCTGATTACTGGCTTGCTCCTCATGGCTTGCTGAGCCTGCTTTCTTATGGAGCCCAGGACCACGGTGGTCCCTCTACAGTGTACTCTCCACATTAATCACTTATTAAGAAAATACCCTACAAGCGTGCTTAGCCTGATCTTACAGGGCATTTTCTCTTTAGTATATTTGTTTACTTGATCTCTCTCTCTCTCTCTCTCCTTTCTCTCTGTCTCTCCTCTCTCTCTCCTTACCATTCTTAAGAAATCTGCTATTTTGCACATTAGGGTTTCAGAACCCAAAACATCAATACTGAACAATGCCTGAATAAATATTTAGTAAAAGAAGGGTGTTTTGAGCCTCTGAGCTAGAAGGCTAAGCTCAGGTAATGGCCTGAGCTGGAGAGTGGCAGGGGGTGCTTCATTGGTTCCTGGCACACTCATATGACGAGGGGCTGAGCTCTTGTGGCCGCCTCACACCCCACCTCTATGAGGCCTGTAAAACTCCTTGAAGCTATTTTTACTTGTTGTCTACTTGTCTCTTAGACTATTAAATTAAATATTTCATTTGTAAATTGTCATGGGGAAAAGACAATGGCTATGCTGTGTGTATGTGTGTATGCACGTGTGTGTGATCTTTTAGTTCTACGGATATGAGAATTTTCTTATGCGGCTACTTTTCTCGTTGCTGTGACAGAGTGTCTGACAGAAGTAAACTGAGACAGGAAGGTTGATCTTGGCTCACAAGTTCAGGGTTTCAGCCTGTTGTGGCAGGGAGAGGTGGCTTTGGTGACAGACTCATTCCTACTGGCCCGCTTCAGCCAGACAAACCCCCACCTCCTAAAGGCTCCACAGCCTTCAGAACCATGCCCCAGTCTGTGGACAGAGCATTCAAAACATGAACCTGTGGGAAACATTTCACTTTCCAGCCATAGCAAGTAAGAAATCAAATGAATTGCTACAGATAAGTATTCTACAAACTCACAAGTATGCTTTAAGGATACTCAATGTGAGGACTGGAGTGAATCTCAGCTTTTAGAGTGCTTGATTAAGATGCACAAAGCCCCGGGATTGATCCTCAGTCCCATATAAACTGAACTTGGTGACACACACGTGGAATCCCAACATGCAGGAAGTAGAGGCAGGAAAGAACATGTTTTGGTATTTCAAATCCAGTGTGCAAACTAAACAAAATGATCACTTCAACTTGGTTCTCATACACCGAAGATTATAGTTGCCATGGCAAATCCATGTGGGCAGAAGTACACAGATTAGGAAATTAACATCTAAGGAGGAGAGAACTGAGGGGATTTTGAGGGAATACATCCTATCCCTGTTGTTATGGAGCTTGATTGGGTGACTTATCAACAGAATACCTGCATGTACCAGAGCGGAGAAAGGCAATACAACCTCCGGCACCACCACTTTAACCATGAAAACCAGGAGTAAGTGTTAAAGAGGCATGTTTACTGGTGCACACACATACTATATGTCTGGAGGATGTATACACTGACAAATTATAGACATTCTACCTACAATTTCTTTTTTTCCTAATTAAAATAATTCATAATGAAGTAGATGCCCTGATTATGGGTATAAATATCAAATCTCTCTAAAATAATATTCATATAATTACAGACATCACTCCTGAACTCTATAAGTTGGTAGCAATCAGATTCTCACAGCAGTTAGCCTGTCAGGAGATACCAGAGCCCTCATGCCAAAAGACAGAAGACAGACTTCAGGCAGCACCCCGCATGCTCCAGTGTGAATGGATTTGCCTGGATATGTTGTTATGAGATAGCTTCTGGTTCTCTGAGTGGGGTGGGGACTTCTCAAAAGTCTAGCCTCTGCTACCTTGGTTATATACAGTACTATAACAGCAGCATCACCAGAGAGCTGTTTTACACCCTCGTGGGTAATCTCAGTGTGTGGCCAAAGTTGAGATTCACTACTTTAAAATGGTGGGAATTACGGTAGTTTGCAATATGGCTTCTTACATCTCCCTCCACAAGCCCTTTGAGACTTAAAGGGCCTGTAGCTCTGTGGTCATGAGAATCACCCGTGAAGCTTCAGCAAACATTTTCCTGCCCTCCTACATCTTAGACTTGAGGTTCTGGGGAGACCTGAAAGTGCTTTAGAAAACGGAAGACACTCGTTGAGTCAGTGGTATGGACCTAGCCTCTCATGGCCCGTGCAAGGCTGGAACTACATCATGACATACACTAACTCCCCAAGGTGTTGTTTATATTCGTCTCCCTCTGGTGTTTATGATGTCATCATCTCTGTCTGGCCATAATTGTGCTAACACACGTTATAAAGTTATAAAATAGTTCCTCAGTGACGCTCCTATGGCTGACCAGTATCTCACCTGGTGTGGCAAAGTCAAGGCCTCTGGACACAGCATCTCTGGCCCCACCCCAGGATGGCTTTAGACCTGAGGGTGTTTAATTCTTTATCACTGATAACTACTTCTTCCTTCCTTCCTTCCTTCCTTCCTTCCTTCCTTCCTGTCTTGCGTCTGTCATTGGTAGTTCCCCCTATATACCTGTATTTAAGTAAGCCTAACTATAGACTTACTCTCGATCTCCTGTTTAAAAGGTGTGTGGCATCAGCAAATAGCCTACACACATCTCCATAGCAACAAATCCCACTATTTTTTTCATCCCCAACCTAAAGTTTCTACCTGCAGCTGCTTTGAGTGAATAGAAAAACAGTGAACTTGTGTCTATGTGCATTGAATTCCAAGGTCAAAATATTATATATTAATAAATTATCTCTGAAATCAATACTAATAACTGGTATAATTATATGAAGTAGGATTGCCTTAAGAATATGTTTTTGTTCATTCATGATATGGTTAATGTTGGAGGGGGGTTGTTATTCAGAATGCTGCATTACCAAGTATAGCAATATAAAACACATCTAGTTACATAGATGAGAAAGCCCAATTTCCTCCCACTTTGGCTAAGTAGCAGGTGTTCTCCAGTCCTTAATGCTTGACAGCTGTTTAGTAAAACGTGCACAGTGCCATCTAGTGGTATATTTTCATGATTGCATTTTCTAAATCATTTTGGAATTGAGATGACAACAGTAAGCAACCATAGGTACTACTGTTACGCCTGAAACAGACTTCGTGTTGATTTCCCACTGAATCCCAACTTAGCATTTCTTAGTGCTCCTACTTAAATGGTAAAGAGATTGATGTTATTTCTTTTTCAGAAATTAGTATGGGGCAGGTAAGAGCACTGGCTGCTCTTCAGATCACCCAGGTTCAATTCCCAGTGCCCACATGGCTGCTCACAACTGGCTATACTTCCAGTACCGAAGGCTCCAGCACCCTCTTCTGCCCTCTGTGGGTACCAGGCACACACATAGTACACATATAAACATGTAGGCAAAACACCCCTAAACTCTGAAAATAAACAAAAATAACTAGAAAACTACAGAAGCATTATAAGGTGGTAAAAACTAAGAAGAAATGTCTAGTCACAGTGTCAGCAGCACCCATAAATAAAATGGACTGGATTGGCCTGGGCATAGTTGCATAAGCCTTCAAACCCAGCAGACCTTGAGATGAGTTGACATTTGGGTTTGAGGCCAGCCTGGTCTACACAGTGAGTTCCGGGACAGTGCTAGGTGTTTTTGCACACCACCATGCTCTGTGTCATTAATATGATCTCTCCAGCAATCGGTTTTGCTGTTCCCATTTCTTGCCTGTCTGTCTGGATTTCTTTCTTCCATTAGACTCAGAAATAATATTTCCAAGCTGGACTTCATCGCGTAGCTCTCCTTACTACCTGTGTCTTCACGCTTGGCGTAAAAATCAAATCCTACTCTTAGCTACAGTGCGGCCTTGGTCTCCTGGCTCCACCACAGCCCTCATAACTCCATTCTGTACCTAGTGCTGAGTCTTACCATATGCAGCTAGTGTGTCCTGTCCATGTGACTGGGTGACACTTGTGTCCTCGCCGGAAGTAGGACCCAAAGTGAAGCGGGAGCCACATCTTCTGCCACATATTTTGAACCTCAGTACATTACTCCTAATTATAATCCCAGTTTTACTGAGATCATTTGTGATTATCTGACCTTACTATTGGCTAGACCCCATGGTTTGCTGTTCAGCTGAGGTCTTGGCTGTGAGGAAACACAAATACTGAGCACTTGTACTTTCAATGACTTCAATATGACATCTCAATGTTTTGTTTGCCTGTGACAAAAGGTCATTATTTCCTGTGACATGCCCAGTGTTTCTCAGGGATTGACTCTTTTAAACCACGCTGTGATTAAATGAAGATATTACTAACGCTCTGAAAACTGACTACTGAAATATGGTGATTCAAACCACCACTGCGATCCCTCACAGCTGTGCCGCGTTGTCACTTCTCGCTCAAATACGTCCTTGGAAGCCCTTGCTTCATTGGTGAGCTGCTTTCTTTGGCACTTTCTCAGTCTTTAGACAGTACTCAGTGGCTGTGATGGGTGCTGGAGGGGTGAACATTTATCGTAGCACACACAGACTTCCTGTGGTGTTGACAGTATGGAACCAGACAGCCATGTTGAAGGGAGGCACATGGCAGAAGTACAAAACCTGGAGATGAAGCCGGAAAGACATCCTTGAAGATGTGGTGTTGATGCTGAGGTGTGGTGAGTGAGACATAAATGAGAAATACAGAGGCCAAATTTAAACAAACAGGAAAAAAATGTTTGGATTTCACATTAATGAGTGTTGTAATAAGAGCGGCAGGGCTGCGTCCCCAGCACCCCGGCCGCCTGGCTCGCTTATGCCCGAAATAACAACACACAAACTGTATTCATTTAAACACTGCTTGGCCCATTTCTATCTAGCCTCTTCTAGGCTAATTCTCTCATATTAATTTAGCCCATTTCTAATCATCTGTGTAGCACCGCTAGGTGCGCTTACCGGGAAGATTCTAGCCTACGTCCATCCTGGGTTGGAGCTTCATTGCGTGTCTCCCCGAGAGCTGAGCTATGGCGTCTCTCCGGGAGAGCGGAGCATGGCTTCTCTGCTCCAGAGAGCAGAGCTTGTCGAGTCTGAGCTCACTTCCTCTTCCTCCCGACATTCATTCTGTTTACTCCTCCCACCTATGTTTTAACCTATGAGGGCCAAGCAGTTCCTTTATTACTTAACCAATGAAATCAACAGATTGATATATGACACTCCCACATCAAATGAGGAATCTTGAAAGGACATTACATATTAGGCAAGTGACCGGTCATATTGCAATTAAAACCTGAAGTCACTCCAGTCTAATCGCTGTCCCCTTACCTTTTTTAAATACGTCCTGAGAAGCAGGCTCAGAGAGTGTACAAATAATAATGACAGGAATCACAATTATTACACTCAAGAGTAAAAATAGGTCCCTAAAACTTGCTTTGATAAACGCTACATCTCTGGAAGTGTGTAGCAATGCTAATTATACTTAGATAAAAGCAGGACTAGGGAGACAACTCAGAGACTAAGAGCACTTGCTGCTCTTTTGGAGACCAGGATTGGGTTTCCAACACCTACATGGCACCTCACAATCATCTAAACCTTCAGTTTCAGGGGATCCAATGCCCTTTGCTGATCTTCAGGGTATTGCATGTATGTGGTGCACACATATATGTAGGCAAAACATCCATACGCATTAAATAGAAGCAAATAAATCTTTTACAAAAGAGTAAGATATAAAATAATGCAGGAAAAACACTGGCTACAGCCTCTGCCCACTATGTGTGCACACACACATGCGCTCACAAACACACACACACACACACAATGGCCTCCATCCAGTCTAGTCTCTTCATTTATAAGTATTTTATGAGAAAATTGAAGCACATGACAGTCCAAAATCTTGTACATAATTACTCATAATGACTTTATTTATAACAGCCAGAACCTGGATCAGCTCAAATACCCATCAACAGATGAAGCAGGAACCGAACTGTGATGTTTCCGTATAGGAGACGATCACTTGGCAACAGAAATGAGGGAATTGCCCATAACTGCCCAATAAAGGTGACTCTTAAAATAGTGATGCTAAGTAGAAGCATTCAGATGAACAAATAGAATTCTTGTTATTTAGAATTCAATAAATTTCTGGTAGAGGGAAAGAAAAGCAGAGTTGCCTGATTGCAAAGAGTGTGCTACAGGGCACACATGAACACTCTTGACAGTGATGGATCCTGGGAAGTCATAGTCATACTTCAGGACATACAGAGAAATACTTCCTGAGTATTTCAGGAGAAAGTAACCAAGAATATCATTTCTGACCAAGTTGGTTAAGTAATCTGTGACTTGGTTCTGCTCTTGTGTGGCCTTATCCCTCTCTGCTTTCCTTCCTGCCTTATCTCTTATTTCAACCTCTGTGTGTATGTGTGTTTAGGCATGTGTGTATGGGCATGTAGATAGATAGTAGATAGATAAATAGATAGATAGATAGATAGATAGATAGATAGATAGATAGTAGATAGATAGATAGATAGATAGATAGATAGATAGATAGATAGATGTGGAAATAAAGGAAATAAATACATTTTAAATACTCAAAATGAATTCTGGTCACCTTTGGGCACTTAGAACTTAAATTCTTGTCTTCTTTTCATTTCAAACAGTCCCTGTGTTCAGTGAGGAATTTCTTTTTTTTAATTTTTATTTATTTATTAAAGATTTCTGACTCTTCCCCGCCACCGCCTCCCATTTCCCTCCCCCTCCCCCAATCAAGTCCCCCTCCCTCGTTAGCCCAAAGAGCAATCAAGTTTTCCTGCCCTGTGGGAAGTCCAAGGACCACCCACCTCCATCCAGGTCTAGTAAGGTGAGCATCCAAACTGCCTAGGCTCCCACAAAGCCAGTTCGTGCAGTAGGATCAAAAACCCATTGCCATTGTTCTTGAGTTCTCAATAGTCCTCATTGTCCACTATGTTCAGTGAGTCCGGTTTTATCCCAGGCTTTTTCAGATCCAGGCCAGCTGGCGTTGGTGAGTTCCCGATAGAACATCCCCATTGTCTCAGTGTGTGGGTGCACCCCTCGCAGTCCTGAGTTCCTTGCTTGTGCTGTCTCTCCTTCTGCTCCTGATTTGGACCTGAGATTTCTGTCCGGTCCCCATCTACTTGAATTGGACTACCAATTTTGCTAGTGACTCTTTTTACATTGACAGTTAACTCCCGTGTGCCTCAGTTTTCCTGCATGTATTATTGGAATAATGACCATATTTCAAGGGTGTATTAAGACAGAAAATGATAGTATTAATTGCCAACTTGACAAGATCCGGCCTCATCTAGGAGCTATACCTGTAAACACATATATAAAGGAACTTCCAGACTTGGTTCATTGAAATGGAAGGCCACCCTGTTGTATGGGTAGCACCATTCTCTAGGGTGGGGTCCTAGACTTAATAAAACGGAAAAACTGAACTGGACGGCATCACTGGTCTCTTCCTGCTTCCTGATTGTGGATGCAATGTGACCAGCTACCATGGCTTTCCTACCATCATGGACCACACCCTTTCTTTCTAAAGTTGCTTTTGCTGGAGATTTTGTCACAACAATGAGAAAATACACGTGGTGTTTGGTAAGTCATTTGCTGCTAAACACATGATCTTCAAGTCCTGGAGATGGGCTTCTCGTGTGCACCCCATGTGTGCAGCTGAGCACGTGTGCAGAACCTAGACAACCCAGGGACTTGTAAGCAGCACGCCATCCTCCTATGTGCATTGGGCTAACGTGTTCACTCTCTTTCCATTGCAGTGCACCTGGTGGACATCTGGAACATCATCGAAGCCTTGCGGGAAAACGCTTTGAATAACCTAGACCCAAACATAGAACTCAATGTGGCCCGCCTGGAGGCTGTGCTCTCCACCATTTTTTACCAGCTCAATAAACGGATGCCGACCACTCACCAAATCCACGTGGAGCAGTCCATCAGTCTCCTGCTGAACTTCCTGCTCGCAGCCTTTGACCCGTGAGCCCCCTGTGACTGTCAATTACTCTCTCTGTGTTTGGGTTCTGTTTTCTTTTGCACTTTTCTTGGTCATTTTCCCAAATGATTTTCTAGATTCATTATATTAGGTCCTAGATACCATTATATTCATAACATCATTAGATGTTAGGTTCATAAGTAAAACTTTAAAGGCTGTAGAGACTAGAGAGTAAACAAACACACAGGAGTGGGGGGACAGCTATATCTTATGAGAAAACCTTTATTTGCCTTGTTTTCTGGTTTGTATGGGTGCTCAGAATGTGTTATGATGGCTTGCATGCAGAGTAATTTGACAAATCTTGAAGGAGTCTAACCCGATTCTTTGACATTTAACCTGGGACTGTGGTTTCTGAAGTATCATAAGAACACCCTAAGCAGCAGGAAAGAAACGAAGAGTTTCTTGCCTAGCCTAGGAAAGTAACACTGACTGGTGTTATGTGGACTGGTCAGGTGGGTGCCACAGAGAAGCAGTGTGCCCCTGTCATGTACCACAGCTGCAATGTAGCCTCATTATTTCAGAACTCCCCCCTCATAGAATGCGGAGAGCCTCAGAGCTGGCTGACCTCTTAAAGAGTATTTACACAATCTCGTTTCACAGACGAAGAGCCCAACGCACAGAGATTGTCACCTCTCCAGTTCTTTGTGACAGTTGGTGGAGGACCGGGGACTTGACTATTCTGCTGAGGTTTCTCTTTCTAAGGTGTACATGACAGCCATGTGGCCTATGAAAACTTCAGGAATTACCTGATCAGCCTGGGATTTCAAAAGGACTTTTACCCTCAACCGCTAGTGTTGACCCGACATCTCCACCTTAGCTTTTAATGTGTTTTGAATATTAAAGAGGTGTTGTAATATGAGCAGCGGAGCTGTGTCCCCAGCACCCCGGTGGCCTGGCTAGCTTATGCCCCGAAATAATTACACGGACACTGTATTCTTTTAAATACTGCTTGGCCCATTATATCTAGCCTCTTCTCAGCTAACTCTCGCACCTGGACTAGCCCATTTCTAATAAGGTATGTAGCACCCCTAGATGCGCTTACCAGGAAGATTCTAGCCTACGTCCATCCTGGGTCGGAGCTTCATCGATCGCGTCTGCCCTGAGAGGAGCTGCGTGATGTCTCTGAGAGGAGCTATGGAGTCTGTCTGAGGAGTCTTACCTCACTTCCTCTTCCTCCCAGCATTCTGTTCTGTTTACTCCTCCCACCTATGTTTTAACCTATCAGGGCCAAGCAGTTTCTTTATTGCTTAACCAATAAAATCAACAGATTGATATATGACACTCCCACATCAAAGAAGAAAAGTGCAAAGCTGACCTTTACACAACCATATTTTAACTCTGAACACTTTGCTTAGTCCCCCTGTCCGAGTGCTTTGAAACCTGCACTACGGCAATGGAAATGTCCCAGCCATGCTAATGCTAATGGCATTGTCCTACTCACCAAAGTCACCAGCCATCACTTTGGGACATAGAATGGTAATGGAAGTGTCCCTGCTCAGTTTGATCAGCATGTATTATGTCTTCGTGATGACTACATTGTGAGAAACTTGTAAGTCGAAAACAAATGCTTTTAAAATCAGCTGCCCAAATAGTTTCTTTCCTTGTGCCTATTTTAAAACCGGGCAATCGGCTCTGGTCTGACCACAGAGAAGTTAGGAAGGGACAGTGAGAGAGAGCTGTGGTTCCACGTGGCAGATGTGGCTGATGATAAAATAGAACTGGGTCGTAGAATTTCTGCAACAGAATTCCCATCCTGAGCCCTTACCAAGAACACAACAGAGTCTGAACTTGCACTGAAGCTTGAGTGGGGACCCATTTGCTTAAATGTGTGCTATCCAGCATCCAATTGCTATGTCAAATACCTGAGATAAGTAACTTCTGGGGGGAAGGTGATCCGTTTGGACTCACGATTCACTTGGCACCATAGCCAAGGGGGCTGTGGTGAGGCAGTCTACCAAAAAACGTCTGTTCACTTATGATGTCTGGGAGGCAGGGAGAGGGCAATGTTCCCTTTAAAGGCTCAAGCTAGATGGCCTAACTTCCACTCAGTTCCATCATTTCCTAAAAGTGCCGCAGTCTGGCAACCAAGCCTTCAGTGTATGGACTGCAGGGGGAGTGGGATCTAAATCACAGCCAAATGTGTTGATGGGAAATACTAAAATAAATACGGGACTGCAGAGATGTCTTAGTGGTTAAGAGAACTTGCCACTTCTGTAGAGGACTCGGGTCCAGTTCCCAGAACCCACATGGTGGCTCACAACCATCTATAACTGTAGTTTGGAGATATCCGATGCCCTCCATGGGCACCAGCCACATGCATGATGCACATACATAAATGCAGACAGAACATGCACAGACATAAACATTTTTAAAGGAAATATCATTCCTCCTAAGTCCTAAAATATTTCTGAAAATTCATATAGAATAAAAGTCAAAACATAATTTGTACCCCATTCAATAAATATAGAAACAGGACCAGATTAGTAATTATTGAAGGGATTGTCTTATGAAATGGATAGCATTTGACTCATAGAGGTAGAAGTTTCCCATTTGTTTAGAAATATCAGTTATATTATTTTACAGTAACTAAAGCCATCAGTGTTCTCTAAATAACTACTGATAATATTGCCGTGTTATTTTAAGGCCAGATGAGTTCTAAAGGTGATTACTATCCTTTGATAAGAAGCCACCCACAGAACTGTAGAGGAAAATGCTTATTAGTAGCTCTTCCTACAGAGCAGAAGCCCCTGGATGTTTGATCAACCTGCCCTGAGGGAGATTTATATACATGCTACTGGAGCTCTGTTCTGGAAGCATCGTGCTTTCTCTCCCCTGGAACAGACTATCTACGTGGGACGTCTTACCCGCGCCCAGGTTTTTCCATCTGACAGCCTTTGCAATTCCAGCTACCAGGAAGTTCTGCTCACTACCAATGCAACTTCCATGAGTGTAAGAAGAGAAACGAAAGAATGAAATATGTTCGTTTCTGTTTCTTATACTAGTAAACGTATGCTTACCCAAATGAGCTCCAATATGGAGACGTGGTATCACTTCCTGCCACCCACTCCGGGGCCCATGTTTAAAGGAACTTGTTCTATTTTGACAGATAAGAATACGCCTGATACTAGTGAAACAAAGATGTGCTGTTTCTGTTCTCCACTTGCCGATGTCTCTCGGGGGCTGTCTCCCATTTTAAATTGGAATTTCAAATAAGAAAAATCAAAGGTGCCTTGAGACCCTACACTCTCAAGAGGTCATGTTATTAAAAATCAGAAATGGAAGGCAGGAGAGCAATTACAATGAGAATTTGCATTCAGAGAAATGGGCTCACTCTTTTGACAGGGCCTTAAAATTCACTAGACTCTGAAACAATCACTAAAGCCCTTCAATTGGCTCTATGCCAGGAAACTACAGTTACCTTCCTACAACCACAGTTTCCCAAGAATAGCACCCCCACACACACACAGTCCAAAAATCAGGATATGAGTTCTCATGCAGTGTGCTTCTGACAGACAAAGGCCAGCTCTGTAACCATAAGACAAGTCTGTTCTACACCCAGACCTTCTTCATAAAGACACTGATGCCTACGGAGGACCATTTGAATGTCGGGACTCACTGGCCTACTCCCACACTTGCCACTCTGTCGCTGAGGAGATGAGCCCTGGAGCCTAAAGAAATTCTATTTTTCTAATGTACCATCTCAAAAGGGCCTTTCCCTGGAAACCTCCTAAACAGGTCTGATCTGTGGCCACAATCTTATTCTCTGAGAGCCTCTATAGAAATGGATGGACAGTCCTGGGGGAAAAAATAGGGCAAGAAGTGTCAAAAGAGGGAAACCGAGGCTCTGAAGGAAGAGGACACTTCGTCTTCTTTCTTCTTTCTACAAACCCTCAGGAGGTGGCCTGCCACCTGCCCTCTGCTGCCAGGAGCCGTCACCTGTCACATTCTCCTGCAGAATTCACCATCAAATGCCAACCAGCGATCACAGTCCCCTTCTGCCCGCATTCCAAGTGAGGAAATCCCTTTGAAGAGCTTAAAGGACATTTGCTGCCGCTATATTTTTATACAAGGATATAGTAAAGCAAAAGAGAACTAATGTAGCCAAAAGTTGTAAGATGAAAATGATTCTTAGACGTCTTTTAGGGGGGGGGGGGTCACTGGCTCTGTGCAGCCCTTTGCCTTCCCAGTCAAGTTGATCACTGCTCTCCAGGCCTTATCTACACAAGATCCCCCTGCTCTCTGATAGAGCGTGTGTAACTATTCATTGGTCATCTCTCACAAGATACTACAGAGTGGAGCTATAACTCATTCTTCTCATAGATAACCACACAGCATGAGGACAAGTGGAGCAAAATCACAGACTGGCCTGTCTTAGTTCACATGCTTATCTCCTTTCATCCTTTCTTTTTATATTTAATCTATAATTGCCATGCCCCTCCTCCAGAAACTAGCAAACACTATTAGCCTCGAGTTCATACCACATATACCATGTGATCCTGGCTGCTGAGATGGATTCTTGTGTTTTTTTCTTGACACTTCAATGTGTTAGTCTTGTTTTCTTCCTACTTTCCCTGAAAAATACTAATAGCGACTCGGTTATAATATTCTTAGCTTTCAATCCTTAAGATGCTTCCTCACTAAGTTAGTTATATGAAAAGAGTGGCTTGGTTTTGGTTTCAGTTCGTTTGTTTTTGTTTGTTTGTTTATCCAATATTATTCTCATACACATCTTGGCCACTCAAAAGCCATAGATTGCCAGTGACCAATATCACAGGGAGTGGATTCCCAGTTTGCAAAGAGCAAGCTTCATTTTTAATGCAGACTCTCCGATGATAACATATGGGTTACTCTTCTCATCCGGCGACAACGCATCTGATAGAAGCAACCTCAGAGTACGAGGGGTTTATCTTGACTCACACCTTTAGGAGACAGCATCCATCACGGTAGACAGGGCTGCCCTGTCAGCAACTACAGTAGTTTGCAGCACAGCTGGAGAGATGGTACTCCCCAGGAGCAGGGAGAGCTCCGGAAGCAAGGTTGACCCTAATCCCCAAGGCCTGTCTTCCCTTCCTCCAACCAGGCATCACCTTCCATCCCTAAACAACACCCCCAGCTGGCGATCAAATATCCAGGCACATGAGCCTATAGGGAGCATTTCCCAACCAAACATAGCTGATAACAATGTAATAACTGCAGTAACAGGTAAGATCCACCCGGCGTTCACTGTGGGTCAGCAATGGCACTGTCAGTCATCAGAATGTTCCAGAGGGAGGAGGTGATGCTGCTGAGCCACTCAGAGACTAAATAATTTCACGTGATGTAGCATCAGAGTAAATGGTGTGAACAGAAAATAATGATTTTTTATAGGAATTGATTTCAATTAATCTATCTTTATATTTCTATTTCCTATTTTAAATGTGAAAATTCATGTACTTTCCCCCTCTCAGACTTAGCCTGTGTGTTGCAGAATACTAGGATAGCCTTTCCAGCTATCCCTGCAGAGTGCATGGGAAAGAAATACCTGAACTGTTGTGCATGACAGCATTAGTGGGTTTTGTGGCCACTATGCAGGACAACCTATCATATGGTGGTCTTATGTAGAGAGTACCAAATCCTGGCAGGATTTGCTCTGTGTCACATGCCCTACCTTGCAGAACCTACTGAACAGCCATGCCCAGTGCTGAACCCTGGGTGCCTTAAGGAAAGGATCAGGGCACCCTCAACTGCTAGGATGTAAAGTTATCCTGAAATTCTGTCAAACTCTTCTGCCTTTTGAATTTTAAAAATGATTCTGATGTATACTGCAAATATACTACAAAGTACACAGCCAATTCTCTGTGTGCCTGCAAAGAAGGTGTCTTACTCATGAGATTGCAAGGACATGTGCCAGCAGAGGAAGCACAGAGGAGTGGCATGCACCCGGGTGTTCCTTGTTTCTTCTACTATCCTCATCACCATGACTAGGAGTCTTGAATAATGTTTTTCTTTCTTAGCACATGCTAAATTCAAGACAGCCGTGGAGTGTTCTCCTCTAGTTGACTACCACTATTTTTTTAACATTGAAAATCTTTTATTTGAACTACAATAAAGACACTTTTCAAAAGATATTTACAGCCGGGCGATGGTGGCGCACGCCTTTAATCCCAGCACTCGGGAGGCAGAGGTAGGCGGATCTCTGTGAGTTCGAGACCAGCCTGGTCTACAGAGCTAGTTCCAGGACAGGCTCCAAAGCCACAGAGAAACCCTGTCTCGAAAAAAAAATATTTACAGTAGTAAATAAACTGAATGTCCTTACTCACCTTTATCTTTTGTCAGACTTACAGTTTGAATAGGAGATAGAATTCTAAGGGAGTAAAGGAGTCACAATCATTGGCCCCACCCCAGCTGGAGAGCTCCTAGAAAATGCAAATTGCTCAGGACCAGGAGAAAGAGTTCCCTGGTGTTTTATTTGGTCCAGAGAGATGCCATGGCCAGTCAGAGGGTTTGCTCATACACTAATACTTGCACTAGCCTCCAAAAAAATATAGAGAGATGCCATCACTTCCAAATTTAAGGAATTAAGGGGTATAAAGTCTACTCTAACACTGTCAATCAGAAGATTGTTTTTTATTTATGCATTCACTAATTTAGCTAGCATACTAAGAGTTGCCTATGTGTGCTTTAATAGCTGGAGACAGAAAACAATGAGGAAAACACAAGATGAGATGCCATGCATAAGATGTGTGATCAAAACAAACCTTTCTGGTTTCAGAATTCCTCAAGGAAGGATAATGTTTTCTTCCTATTCAAGAGAAGCATTCGTCAGAATCCAGAGCTCACTGAAGGTGCAATCTGGCCTGGGATTCCATAACTTCAGACAGGAAACTCCCTTGGCAAGGTGGAGAAAGTGAACACTCTGTGCCGAGCTCACACTGGCAGCGAGAATTACCAAGCTCTAGGCTGAGCTCACACTGGCAGTGAGATCTATCAAACTCTGTTTGTTGTTTTCCTTCTTCTCGGAACCAAGTCTTCCTTGCCAGGAGCTTCCCCTAAAAATAACATCCTAGCCGGAGCCAGTCATCTGGTCTCTAGGTAAAGTCGTGGGAAGCCCAGCCCAGAGGAAAACACTTGCTTATTTTCTGTTATAATGAAGTCAACTTTAACATAAATTCATAGTTTTTAATACAGATTCCCCAGTTATCCATATATATTTTAGAATAGGGGTATGTATGCACCCTCCTCTTCCCACTGTTTAGGAAGACTTGCATGATTTCAGAGAGTGCCAACCAAGTATCAAGGAAAGCAAAACATTTAAGAAAACTGATTTATGAAGCAATTTCAGATTGCATCTTCAATAATTTGTCTCAGACTTAGCCAATTCTCAGAAATATGGGTATTAAGTATTAAGAGAGCAGTTTGATAGGCTATTTTGACATTAAACTGTAACAGAAAAGAGCATTTCGCAAAAGACAGAAGTCTGGGATAACTGACATCAAACCAGAATATTTCTGTTGTGCCTAAAGACAATGGTGGAGAAATGTGAGCAAGTATGCATTGTTTGCTGTGGCCTCTGTTTATGAAAAGGAAAAGATAACAAGGGTGATTTTACTGTTTTATTGTAAAAAATAAATTATTATCTAATAAGAATTAACACACTAATTGTAATTTCTTTAGGGCCTTTCACACTAGTGAGGAATCAATTGTGCTCAAAGCTTGAATTTACAAAGAAAAGCTTGTGGGGTCATCTCTTTAATTACTGTCTCTGAAGTTGGATTCCAACATACATCTCATGACACATG